>OY743226.1:84849147-84892626 GCA_963555765.1 Orthonevra nobilis
TATCAAAAACCTTTTTGCAAACAAATTGAACGCAAACACCAAAACGAAATTAAAAAAAAAGTTATTATATTGTTTCAAAATATAACGTCAAACACCCAATGTCCTAAAGCTAATATTAAGTCCAGATAAAGAAAACGAAAAATGCCTAATTTTTGTTTTTTTTTATTCTTGAACCTCGGCATAGAAAAAAAAATTCGCGGTCGGTATTCACAAAAAATTACCTAAGGAGCCGAAAATTTGTTAATCACCAGGCGCACAGAAATTCTCAGAAAGCAGCAGGTGTACCTTTTTGTTTTTAGCTCAGACACTTACTGTTAGTAAGAACACAAATCATAATTTGTTATGGTAAATTATCCAATAAACTAGCAGGTACACGAACATGGGATTTTTTCCCACAAATTGGTAAATACACTAACTTGGGAATTTTTTGTTCCTAGTAAATACATGAACATGGGGAATTCCCATTTAGTTAGCAGGTACACGAAAATATGCATTTTTCGGCCGACTAACAGGTAATTTCTCAACCAGTTAAGCGTGTACACAAACAAGGGAAATAAACAAGTTTAGAGCCGCTACACCGAAAGTTCTTGCCTCGTTCGTTTTACATCGCAAACATCGTTCGAAAATTTGTTAATCACCAGGCGCACAGAAATTCTCAGAAAGCAGCAGGTGTAGCTTTTTGTTTTTAGCTCAGACACTTACTGTTAGTAAGTACACAAATCATTATTTGTTATGGTAAATTATCCAATAAACTAGCAGGTACACGAACAAATTATGATTTACCAATTTGTGGGAAAAAATCTCATGTTCGTGTACCTGCTAGTTTATTGTATAATTTACCATAACAAATTATGATTTGTGTACTTACTAACAGTAAGTGTCTGAGCTAAAAACAAAAAGGTACACCTGCTGCTTTCTGAGAATTTCCGTGCGCCTGGTGAATAACAAATTTTCGGCTCCTTAGGTAAAATTTTCGGCTCCTTAGGTAATTTTTTGTGAATACCGACCGCGACCCGCGAATTTTTTTTCTATGCCGAGGTTCAAGAATAAAAAAAACAAATATTAGGCATTTTTCGTTTTCTTTATCTATCCTTATTATTAGCTTTAGGACATTGGGTGTTTGATGTTATATTTTGAAACAATATAATAACTTTTTTTTTAATTTCGTTTTGGTGTTTGCGTTCAATTTGTTTGCAAAAAGGTTTTTTATATCGGTTTGGCTATGTGGGATGCAGATGGAGATCGATGCCGCCAGAACAATGTTTGCGATGTAAAACGAACGAGGCAAGAACTTCCGGTGTAGCTTAACCAGCCACGACGAAGTCCACTGCACACATTGGAGTCAAGACTTAGCGGTTCTAAACTTGTTTATTTCCCTTGTTTGTGTACACGCTTAGCTGGTTGAGAAATTACCTGTAAGTCGGCCGAAAAATGCATATTTTCGTGTACCTGCTAACTAAATGGGAATTCCCTATGTTCATGTATTTACTAGGAACAAAAAAATCCCAAGTTAGTGTATTTACCAATTTGTGGGAAAAAATCCCATGTTCGTGTACCTGCTAGTTTATTGGATAATTTACAGGCATATATACTTGCTTACTTTTCTTGTCTTTCTGGGCGCCTGGTTATTTTTTCGGATATTATGCAATATCGGCTCGTTTTGTTCAACTTTTCTGTTTTGGTTTTGAACCAGATTTCTGCCTGTTATTAACGATGGCGTGCGATATTAAAGCGTAGTTTGCATACTTGCTTACTTTTCTTGTCTTTCTGGGCGCCTGGCTATTTTTTTCGGATATTATGCAATATCGGCTCGTTTTGTTCAACTTTTCTGTCTGATGTCAGATTTCTGCCTGTTATTAAAGATGGCGTGCGATATTAAAGCGTGGTTTGCATACTTGCTTACTTTTCTTGTATTTCTGGGAGCCTGGTTATTTTTTCGGATATTATGCAATATCGGCTCGTTTTGTTCAACTTTTCTGTTTTGGTTTTGAACCAGATTTCTGTGTGTTATTCATCGTGGGCGCGTGGTTTGGAAACTTGCTTACTTTTCTTGTATTTCTGGGCGCCTGGTTATTTTGATGCTTTTAATGCAATATCGGCTCCTTTTGTTCAACTTTTCTGTTTTGGTTTTGAACCAGATTTCTGTATGTTATTCATCGTGGGCGCGTGATATTAAAGCGTGGTTTGGATACTTGCTTACTTTTCCTGTATTTCTGGGCGCCTGGTTATTTTTTCGGATATTATGCAATATCGGCTCGTTTTGTTCAACTTTTCTGTTTTGGTTTTGAACCAGATTTCTGTGTGTTATTCATCGTGGGCGCGTGGTTTGGAAACTTGCTTACTTTTCTTGTATTTCTGGGCGCCTGGTTATTTTTTCGGATACTATGCAATATCGGCTCGTTTTGTTAAACTTTTCTGTTTTGGTTTTGAACCAGATTTCTGCCTGTTATTTACGTGGGTTTCAAAATGTGGTTTGGAAACTTGCTACTTTGCTACTTTTCTTGCCTTTCTGGGCGCCTGGTTATTTTTTCGGATATTATGCAATATCGGCCCGTTTTGTTCAATTTTTCTGTTTTGGTTCTGAACCAGATTTCTGCCTGTTATTATCGTGGGCGTGTGATATTTAAGCGTGGTTTGGATACTTGCTTACTTTTCTTGTCTTTCTGGGCGCCTGGTTATTTTTTCGGATATTATGCAATATCGGCTCGTTTTGTTCAACTTTTCTGTTTTGGTTCTGAACCAGATTTTTGCCTGTTATTATCGTGGGCGTGTGATATTAAAGCGTGGTTTGGATACTTGCTTACTTTTCTTGTATTTCTGGGCGCCTGGTTATTTTGATGCTTTTAATGCAATATCGGCTCCTTTTGTTCAACTTTTCTGTTTTGGTTTTGAACCAGATTTCTGTATGTTATTCATCGTGGGCGCGTGATATTAAAGCGTGGTTTGGATACTTGCTTACTTTTCCTGTATTTCTGGGCGCCTGGTTATTTTTTCGGATATTATGCAATATCGGCTCGTTTTGTTCAACTTTTCTGTTTTGGTTTTGAACCAGATTTCTGTGTGTTATTCATCGTGGGCGCGTGGTTTGGAAACTTGCTTACTTTTCTTGTATTTCTGGGCGCCTGGTTATTTTTTCGGATACTATGCAATATCGGCTCGTTTTGTTAAACTTTTCTGTTTTGGTTTTGAACCAGATTTCTGCCTGTTATTTACGTGGGTTTCAAAATGTGGTTTGGAAACTTGCTACTTTCTTACTTTTCTTGCCTTTCTGGGCGCCTGGTTATTTTTTCGGATATTGTGCAATATCGGCCCGTTTTGTTCAATTTTTCTGTTTTGGTTCTGAACCAGATTTCTGCCTGTTATTATCGTGGGCGTGTGATATTTAAGCGTGGTTTGGATACTTGCTTACTTTTCTTGTCTTTTTGGGCGCCTGGTTATTTTTTCGGATATTATGCAATATCGGCTCGTTTTGTTAAGCTTTTCTGTTTTGTTGAACCAGATTTCTGCCTGTTATTAATGATGGCGTGCGATATTAAAGCGTTGTTTGCATACTTGCTTACTTTTCTTGTCTTTCTGGGGGCCTGGTTATTTTTTCGGATATTATGCAATATCGGCACGTTTTGTTAAACTTTTCTGTTTTGGTTTTGAACCAGATTTCTGCCTGTTATTAACGATGGCGTGCGATATTAAAGCGTGGTTTGCATACTTGCTTACTTTTCTTGTCTTTCTGGGCGCCTGGTTATTTTTCGGTTATTATGCAATATCGGCTCGTTTTGTTCAACTTTTCTGTTTTGGTTTTGAACCAGATTTCTGCCTGTTATTTACGTGGGTTTCAAAATGTGGTTTGGAAACTTGCTACTTTGCTACTTTTCTTGCCTTTCTGGGCGCCTGGTTATTTTTTCGGATATTATGCAATATCGGCTCGTTTTGTTCAACTTTTTTGTTTTGGTTCTGAACCAGATTTCTGCCGGTTATTTACGTGGGTTTCGAAATGTGGTTTGGAAACTTGCTACTTTGCTACTTTTCTTGCCTTTCTGGGCGCCTGGTTATTTTTCGGATATTATGCAATATCGGCTCGTTTTGTTCAACTTTTCTGTTTTGGTTTTGAACCAGTTATTATCGTGGGCTTGTGATATTAAAGCGTGGTTTGGATACTTGCTTACTTTTCTTGTATTTCTGGGCGCCTGGTTATTTTGATACTTTTTATGCAATATCGGCTTGTTTTGTTCAACTTTTCTGTTTTGGTTTTGAACCAGATTTCTGCCTGTTATTTACGTGGGTTTCAAAATGTGGTTTGGAAACTTGCTACTTTGCTACTTTTCTTGCCTTTCTGGGCGCCTGGTTATTTTTTCGGATATTATGCAATATTGGCTCGTTTTGTTCAACTTTTCTGTTTTGGCTCTGAACCAGATTTCTGCCTGTTATTATCGTGGGCGTGTGATATTAAAGCGTGGTTTGGATACTTGCTTACTTTTCTTGTATATCTGGGCGCCTGGTTATTTGGATGCTTTTTATGCAATATCGGCTCGTTTTGATCAACTTTTCTGTTTTGGTTTTGAACCAGATATCTGCCTGTTATTTACGTGGGTTTCAAAATGTGGTTTGGAAACTTGCTACTTTGCTACTTTTCTTGCCTTTCTGGGCGCCTGGTTATTTTTTCGGATATTATGCAATATCGGCTCGTTTTGTTCAACTTTTCTGTTTTGGCTCTGAACCAGATTTCTGCCTGTTATTATCGTGGGCGTGTGATATTAAAGCGTGGTTTGGATACTTGCTTACTTTTCTTGTTTTTCTGGGCGCCTGGTTATTTTGATGCTTTTTATGCAATATCGGCTCGTTTTGTTCAACTTTTCTGTTTTGGTTTTGAACCAGATTTCTGCCTGTTGTTTACGTGGGTTTCAAAATGTGGTTTGGAAACTTGCTACTTTGCTACTTTTCCTGCCTTTCTGGGCGCCTGGTTATTTTTTCGGATATTATGCAATATCGGCTCGTTTTGTTCAACTTTTCTGTTTTTGTTCTGATCCAGATTTCTGCCTGTTATTATCGTGGGCGTGTGATATTAAAGCGTGGTTTGGATACTTGCTTACTTTTCTTGTATTTCTTCGCGCCTGGTTATTTTGATGCTTTTTATGCAATATCGGCTCGTTTTGTTCAACTTTTCTGTTTTGGTTTTGAACCAGATTTCTGCCGGTTATTTACGTGGGTTTCAAAATGTGGTTTTGCTACTTTTCTTGCCTTTCTGGGCGCCTGGTTATTTTTTCGGATATTATGCAATATCGGCTCGTTTTGTTCAACTTTTCTGTTTTGGTTTTGAACCAGATTTCTGCCTGTTATTAACGATGGCGTGCGATATTAAAGCGTAGTTTGCATACTTGCTTACTTTTCTTGTCTTTCTGGGCGCCTGGTTATTTTTTTCGGATATTATGCAATATCGGCTCGTTTTGTTCAACTTTTCTGCTTTGGTTTTGAACCAGATTTCTGCCTGTTATTAACGATGGCGTGCGATATTAAAGCGTAGTTTGCATACTTGCTTACTTTTCTTGTCTTTCTGGGCGCCTGGTTTTTTTTTCGGATATTATGCAATATCGGCTCGTTT
The DNA here is from genome assembly GCA_963555765.1 of Orthonevra nobilis. NCBI lineage: Eukaryota > Metazoa > Arthropoda > Insecta > Diptera > Syrphidae > Orthonevra > Orthonevra nobilis. Next base: position 84,854,744 of record OY743226.1, read on the forward strand.
TGTTCAACTTTTCTGTTTTGGTTTTGAACCAGATTTCTGCCTGTTATTAACGATGGCGTGCGATAATAAAGCGTAGTTTGCATACTTGCTTACTTTTCTTGTCTTTCTGGGCGCCTGGTTATTTTTTTCGGATATTATGCAATATCGGCTCGTTTTGTTCAACTTTTCTGCTTTGGTTTTGAACCAGATTTCTGCCTGTTATTAACGATGGCGTGCGATATTAAAGCGTAGTTTGCATACTTGCTTACTTTTCTTGTCTTTCTGGGCGCCTGGTTTTTTTTTCGGATATTATGCAATATCGGCTCGTTTTGTTCAACTTTTCTGTTTTATTTCCCTTGTTTGTGTACACGCTTAACTGGTTGAGAAATTTCCTGTTAGTCGGCCGAAAAATGCATATTTTCGTGTACCTGCTAACTTAATGTGAATTCCCTATGTTCATGTATTTACTAGGAACAAAAAATTCCCAAGTAAGTGGATTTACCAATTTGTGGGGGAAAAAATTCCATGTTCGTGTACCTGCAAATTTATTGGATAATTTACCATAACAAATTATGATTTGTGTACTTACTAAGAGTAAGTGTCTGAGCTAAAAACAAAAAGGCACACCTGCTGCTTTCTGAGAATTTCTGTGCGCCTGGTGATTAACAAATTTTCGGCTCCTTAGGTAATTTTTTTGTGAATAACGATGTTCGTTTTACATCGCAAACATCGTTCTGGCGGCATCGATCTCCATCTGCATCCCACATAGCCAAACCGATATCAAAAACCTTTTTGCAAACAAATTGAACGCAAACACCAAAACGAAATTAAAAAAAAAGTTATTATATTGTTTCAAAATATAACATCAAACACCCAATGTCCTAAAGCTAATATTAAGTCCAGATAAAGAAAACGAAAAATGACTAATTTTTGTTTTTTTTATTCTTGAACCTCGGCATAGAAAAAATTATCCGATAAATTAGTAAGTATACGAACATGAGCTTTTTTTCCCACAAATTGGTAAAAACACTGACTTGGGAATTTTTTTGTTCCTAGTAAATTCACGAACATAGGGAATTCCCATCTAGTGAAAAGGTACACGAAAAGATGCATTTTTCGGCCGATTAACAGGGAATTTCTCAACCATTTAAGCGTGTACACGTGCAAACTCAGAGCCGCTAAGGCTTGACTCCACTTTTTTTGTTTAAATTATTAATTAAAATCTTCGTGCAAAGAAAATACTATAGTAATAAATTTCCAAAAGGACCACTTTCAACGTCAATGTTAATAATGGAATTAATTTGAGCCAGGACACGTCATGATCATTTTTAAGAACAATAGCCCATGATATTAAAATCCACTTATTTCATGATTTTGATAATATCTTAACTAGGCTTTTGATCCTCACAGAGCTTCAAACTGAGAATATATTCGGTGTATTTGAAAAAAAAAACAAAACAAACAGTGCTTAGTTTAAAGCTCTGTGAGGATTCGCAAATATATACATACAGGTATGAAAAAAATTTCCCTTAGTTAAACGTATGCGAATTCATGTCATAAAAGTAAAAACGCATGCATCGCATTCTGCCCAGAAATTTTAACAGGTGATTCTACCTTTTCTTAAAGCATCTATTTCATTCCGTCAACTTAACAAGATACGAAAGACTTAATAATAAGATACGCAAAAAAAACATCCCGGAAATTGCAAAGATTATTGGCAAAAGTCCGATTACTGTCCAAAAGATAGTAAGAAATATAAAAATACTGGAACCGAAGGTAAAGTCCACGTACGTTCAATGCCCAAGAAACTTGGCATATCGTTCGAAAAATAAAGAAATATCCGAAATTTAGTGCACTCAAAATACAAAAGGAGGTATCGAGCAAAACCGGTAAGGAATGCAACCCTAAGACAATATACTATACAGCGCTGCTTGTCGCAGTCGAGTTTTCCGAAAAAAAAATATATAAGAAAAAAAAGAAAGACTGGAATTGGCAAAAATCATCGTCGCCAATCAAGACGATCCCAAAGCTTCGGGATGGAAACTCCTTTTCACACACGCCTCCAAAACAGAGAATGGTACATGTCGTTGATGAAAATACTTCATTTATCTCAAAAAAAGCTAAACTGATAGCTTACTAATACAAAGAAAACATAGTATTCTCCGATCGCCTCTCTTCAATATCAACAACCAAAAATGTAACTAAAACAACATTCACGGTTGAAACGATTCGTGACCTTTTGATTTCGAACCAGGCGCGCTTGAAAATTATTAAGATACATTTCGGAATCGGAGGAAATGAAGCTTCAGGTACTGCAGCCAAATCAGCAATATTCGAGCCGTAAAATATGGTTTACACTTTACACATATAACCATAGAGATAGAAAAAGTATCTATCTAAAATTGGTAGCACAAGAGGAAAATTGATTGGGACTCTTATTACCATCCATACAAAAACTTGACCCACAGTTCAAACAAAAAGCAATATCCATAATTTTTTACTCAAAAATAAAATAAAATAATAATAATAATATACATTAGACTGAGATAAGGGCACAAGAAACATCTTTTCAAGAAAGTAGCACCACCAGCTTGTCAACTTCCAACCACGACCTTACCCATCTTGTGACCATTGTCAACACTAAACACATTAAGTATGCTAATTCTCTATTCTTAGAACTCCAATAAAAGTAACTCAATATTGCTTTAAAAAAGAATACCAGCTTAAATCTTTTTCGATAGTAATTTACCTTAAACAATAGGAGATCAGATCAGAGATGAGTGATCCGGTAACTGATCTCATTCTTCATTGAACAATTATTATTATTATGAACAAAACATAGTTATCGGTTAAAAAGAGAGATTTTGATGATCTAATGGACAGCTCAACGTATTCTAGAAGTTACATTTCAGATAAGGGGCAATCTGTTTATAGCAACTAGAACTCAGAATGAAATTATTCGCCTATCTGCTTATTTTGGTTGTCATCGCCTGCTTTTCAACTGCGGATAAGAAAGATAAAAAGGAGGGAGTTGCGGGATCAAGTTACGGCTCACCTGCTAGCTATGGCGCACCAGCTTCATCATACGCCCCAACATCGTGCCCAAAGAACTACCTGTTCAGCTGTCAACCTAAGGTGGCTCCAATTCCATGTGCTGCTAGCGGCGGTGGATACGCTGATGCCTACTCTGAGCCTATTCCACAGTATTTTGCCCCTCTCGGCATGACACATTGGACTGCTGGTGTTCCACAATATTGAATAAAGACTCTCCACCACTGACCGGAAACATTGCTATTATTTCTATTACTTTTCTTATTTTGTTTTCTAAATATATGTATTTAAATTTATTTCATTCTCAATCTTGGGCAATGAGGAAAATGTTTTGAAAAAAAAACTTCGAATTCTACAGCTCCAATGCAGAGATTCTTTGTATGTAAATCTCTTATAAGAAGCAAAGAGACATATCCGTATTGTGGAGATGTCGTTTGAAGTTGACTTTTCCTTAGGTAACGTTGTTGCTCGTATATGGTAGAGCATTTTACTATACGAAAAATGTGTTTTTATTTCTTAAGAATATGAACAAACATTTTTAGTGACATAAGTCGATAAGTAAACAATTTCATTAACAATAAAATAAAAAAATACTTTTTATAGATTATTTGTGCGGGTTCCATTACTATTAATTTTTTTTAATTAAAATCAATCCGGTCCTTGCCAGTAGTCAGTAATCCAGTTGAAATTGTTCCGATTGTAGTTGCTTTCGGATCGCTCCCAGTTGCGTTAAAACTTTTGGAGAATTAGTTGTTATCGTGTGCTTTTGAACCGCAGGAATCTAGAACATTGAAGAGTTAAGTTTGGGGGATGTAAAGTATGTTTAAGAAAATTGAAAAACTTCTTTTACCTCCCATCTTCTCGCTAGATTTTGAATTCTACTAGCTCTTCTTCTTCCTTCGTCTTCCTGCAAATCACTTTCTTTGCGCGTCATTTTTGGCATTTCTCTCAATAGCGGCATTGATAAATTATTCTCCTCCATCATTACAACATCTCTTCTCGAGGCACTATCTGTTGTTGTCTGTGTACTGCGATTGCACATGTCTCTGTAATTTTTCAAATATCGTGACAGACGTTTATCGGCCTTTTGGCGGATTGTCGCGGTATCATTATCATGATCAAAAAGCTTGCCGTGCTTGAAATTCTGATGGAAAATTGAATTGCGATCTATATTTATGGAATACGGCACGTGAATGGGTTTATTATTGGTATTCGAATTTATCTGTGAAATATCTTCGTCACTTTCATCGGGGTAGTTTACTTCTAAGATTTGAAATGATTTCTCGGAATCGGTTTTATGCATGTTTTTTTCTGAAGGCGTTCCGTCGTTATCAATTTGTATTGGTCTGCAGCATTTTACACAGGTAAATCGCTTCCTGCGACAATTTATGCAATTTCTTTCATCTTTTATCTCGCAACTCACACAGACAGTGTAATGATTTTTGCAATTCTCGCACACAGGATGGTGGTAGTCGGAACGGTATTCAGTCTCAAAAATTTTCTTCTCACATTTCAGACACCACCCTTCGTAGCTTTTTAAGGGCGTCTGGCAAAGTGGACAATTATTCACGTCCTGGCTGGGGCTCTCATTCTTGTGAATGCTGGACGTCTGTGATAAGTCTAAATGAAAAGCAGGGGGTTCAAACTCAATTCCTCTTTTGTACTCATGACGAGCTGAATTACTGAAGTATTTGTAGACTTTATTATTTGGAGTAGCCACCTTGTCATTCTCAGAACGAGTTTTTCTGGTGGAATAGAGTAGTTGAGTATCGAGTTTGGACAGAAGATGCTCCCGCATGAGGCGATTTTGCTCGCTGTCGAACTGGATCTTGAAGTAAGAGAAGAAATGATAAATGTTATTTTTTATAAAAATTCTTTTTACAAATTCTTACTTTGTCAGCTCTCGTTTTTTCCTTATCTAGCGCATCCTCTAGTTGCATTGTCCTTAGTTGCTTATTTAATTTTCTATACCAACCGTTCATTAAATGCATTTAATTAAAAAAATCAAAAGTACCTTGCCAACGCCTCTTCCTGTAGTCGTTCCTTCTCCTTCATGGCTTCCATCGAGCGGCGTTTTTCCTCAATTTGAACCATCAGTTCGTTTTGGTAGTTCTTTTTCCTCTCGGTTTCCAACTGCATGCACAAATAAAACTTATCATGACAAAGCATAATTTTATTCAAAGTATTAACCCACTTCGGCATTGCGTTTGTTGCGTTCCGCGACGCCATCACTGTTCACAATGTTCGAGATTTCCGTATGCTTTAAATCCTGGAACAACCTGTGACGTGCACTGCCAGGCCGCGGGGATCTACCCTCATAGTCAGGATTATTCACTATAATTTCTAAATCAGTCTTAACGGAGCGAGAAGTAAGTGGTTTTTGGATTGGGTCCGGTTTTCTATCAGAGTGATTCCCATAAACCGTGTCGACATTTTTATGCTTCCCTACTTTTGCAGCATCTTCAGACATCTTTTAAGAAACCAAAAAATAGAAAGACTCCTTTCTGGAATAAATTTTATTACCTGATGTTGTAAGAAATTTTGCTGATATTCTAACTGTCGACTAAGTAAAATATCCTGGCGTTTTTGATTCTCGTTACTGAAACCGGGGAAGTACGAGTAGAACGTGTCAGAAACCCATTGTTCCATGTCATCCTGAAAGCAAAAACAATTGACAGTGTTATCTCCCCAATCTCGTATCAACACTTTATAATCCCAAAGGAGCTAGTCAAATACACCTCCTTAACTGCAAATTAGCGACGTGAAAATGAATATGAATTTACAAACGAGGTCAAGGTAACAAAGCAAAGAAATAAAACGTACTCAAAATGGTCACTTCTCCTTAAGGTACTTACAAATTTAAAGCCTGCTTGAAAGGCTATAATTATGCCTCGCCTTTGACATATTCACGCATCGAGAAATAAGACCCAACCTCTGTTTCAATCCGGTAGCCAGAAATTGGTCGTATCCAACTATTGAGCTTATAATTTATTGATTGCCGTGTGCAAAAAGCGCACAATGACCACAAGCATGCCATTATTTTGGAAATGTTTTGCTTGTCTGATTTTCGTTGTTCTTATATTGTTTTCCAGATTCATGAACCGTGAAAAATAATCGAATATTTTGAGACACAGTCTTTTAATCGCCCTGCTTACAATGTTTATTTGCAGTTTATTCAAGTCAAATTTGAAATTGTTACAAATTTTATAATTATTGGAATTAAAGGAATATCAATGTAATTTGATCATCACATTAGTCTGATCATTGGCAAAAACACTGCTCACTTGCATAAAATGTTAATACTCTATGTTACGGTATGGAATGCTTTTCGTGCGGGAGGCAATTTTGGTGAAGTACATATGTACGTAAGGTCTGCATAAAGTCACGGAGATTAAAGTAGATTGTAAACAAAAGTTAAATTAATAAAAGGGCACGTTCCTATGCATCAATAAAAATTGAAGCCATCCACTGGACAAGCCGGAAGAATGCGTGGGAATAGTCAAATAGTTATGTGATGAAGCATACTCATATTTCACACAACGCAGTGCTTAAACAAGGGCAAATACACTGCTTAAAAAACTATAAATCGTATTATTTGTGTAAAAAGATAGTTTTCCTTCTAACTCACACTGAAAGCGCGGTAATTATTGTTGCCCTTGATTCGCGTTTCTTATTATCATAGAACACTTCCTTTTTTCACCACCACATAAACGGTTTTAAGCTAAATGTTTTCAGAGCTCCTCCTTGGGAAAGAGCCTATTTAATGCAAATGCAAATAGAAACCTTTTATTTCCTACCTGAGTGCAAATATTTTATGCGTATTTTATGCCTACGTTCCTCTAATTTAGAGTAACACTTCCGACTTTCCTGAGTGATATCAGGCAACTGACGAAGCAAAAAGCTTTCGTGCAACTGAAAACTGAATGGAATTCTATTGTAAAGCATTTCCGAGACATTGAAACTTTGATTTCGTATTTGAGCTCGTTAGAAAATCGACAATTGATGGGAGGGCGTCAGGCGCACCTTAACGTTAATGAAGTACTGTTAAAGGATAAGCGAGGCGTAAAATTAACCAAGAAATTATATTAAATAACTCCCTGGCTTGTTATTCAATTAAGACCAACCTAATAGCCTTTTATTATAAAAATATGCATACACACATGCAAACATACATATGTACCTTGCTTTTTTCATATTTACGATTCTTTGAATCAACATCGGCAGCAACTTGACGCTCGCCCAAGTTAGCCAGCTCCTTCGCTGTTTTCGTTGTTGAACTTCCATTGACATGATAAATTCCACTTTCAATTCTGGCACTATTAACGTTCTGCTGAAGATGCACTAGCGCCGACAACGTTGCCATGGAAGACTCTATACACGTTTTTTTTGTTTCCGCTGTCGTGTGCTGCACACCAGAAGGGTCAACGGCTTGTTGAAAATCTATAATTGGGTTTTTATTACATTGTTTATGCTCTGGCGATTCGTTGCAGTTTGTTGCCGATTTTTCACTTTCCACTTTGCAGTTTTTGTCCCTACGCGGTTTCATAGAAAGCCTATACAAATCAGCTTGGAGTTTTTTCCTCTGTGATGCAAGAAATATATCGATATTCATGATTTCATTATTTACCGAAATCGAATAATTTTATTTGTATTTGTGATTAAGTAACCACTTTACTAGTGAAATCGCGTAAAATTAAGAATAAACTAAAGCACTACGGAAGAACTTAGAAGAGAATAGATTTTGAAATGGGAGAAGAAACACAAACTGTAAACTGACTGAGCACAATTGAGCAAAAACAATTTAAGCTGTCAAACATGCAAGCTGTTCACAATAACAATCAAATGAGTGTTTATTAGTGGAGGCCTAAAAATTCAAACTAAAATCTATTTGTTTTCTCATATAACGTTTTTTTTTTAATGTTAGTTCAATCTTTTGCTTTGAAAAAACATTATATATCTACTATCGTTTATGTAAAACCTAAACCAATAAAGTTTACCCCACTTACGTAAAATATGCCCTTATTTTCCGATCCAATTTTTTTTTTCGGAACGCAGAAAATATCGATCGAAATACTTTTCTTTTCATGTCACTGTACATAATGCATTTATTTTTGTTTCGAGTTGCACAAAATTCAAATTCGTATCAGCGAATTTACGCAAAATAAAACAAGAAATGCCAATTTATTTTAATTGAAAAATCAGCAAATTAATACTGTTTGCTGAGCTTGGCCTATGGATACGTTGTATTTTACGTTCGGTCAGTATAAAATGCCTTACTCTACAACAAATACCCATCAGTTCACTCTAAGAAGTCATTTCGAGTCGACAGTAATAATTTTGTCATCATGAAAATATTCATTGCATTCCTCATTGTTGCCGCCATCTGTGCCGCTCAAGCCCAGCAAGGACTAAACGAAAATCTTGAATCACTCCGAGTAAGGAAAGCAGCTAAAAGTGCTTATGGTGCCCCAGCAGCTGCGGCTTCTTACGCTCCACCACCATGCCCAACCAACTACCTGTTCAGCTGCGGACCTCAGTTGCAACCAGTTGCCTGTGCACAAGGAGGTGGATACCAAGGAGCTTACTCCGAGAACATCCCACAGTATGTTGCTCCCCAATACGCCGCACCAACACAATACGCTTTCCCACAGTACGCCGTTCCAGTTATTACCGAAGTTTAAATTGATATGATTTAATTGCATTGTATATTTTTAAGATTTTATTTAATAAATAAAAAAATTGCTTTATAAAATTTGTGTTTTTTGCTCGCTCCAGAGGTTTCTTAGTTTTTCAAGAGTTCTTTATAATCAATATTGAATTTGTTCGATTGTCTTCTATACTTGGTGTTGATTAACAAGATTTTTTGCAGTATCTTTCGGTTTTATCGCAGCAAGGTATGAGCTCAATCTTGTTGCACAGATCACACTTATACGTTTGCAAATCCGTTTTGTTGCTACTGATTTTAAAGATTACCAACCGAACCGAAGACCGTGTTATATAACTTTCATTGGATGAAGTATTATTTATAGCTAATTAAGCTTCTTAAATACAACCAGGTCAAGTCATATTATTTTTATCCAAAAAAGCTTTCCGTTTTCATATCACACTGATGGTTTTGTAATCAGTGTCATGGTCATTCTAGCATTGGTATTTCATGCTCTTTGATTCGTAATCACAACAAATCCTTAAGGTCGCCTAGCAAGGATTTTGCATAGTGTTTTTGTATAATCCAGGTGCACACACCAAATAAGTGGAACCCCAAGATAAGTGTTCTGAACGCGTATACAATCGCGTATGCCATACTGTGTGAACGCATAACAACTCTCTTCAACAACTCAATCAATCGATGTGAAGGTGTCGACAGAACGAAAAATTTAACTGGATAAGTATCTACTCCAATATGGCCTTTGAGTCTTTGAATAGGCAACAAACATATACTTAATGTATTTTTTTTCGCTGTAAATCTAAAAATAAAACTTCGGAACAAAAAATATCATCTTTTGGGTAACAATTTTAATAAGCTTTAACATAACAACATTTCATCAATTATTAGCCCGAATTACTACAAGGCGCTGGAACTACAGTCGGCGTACAGCTTATCAAGTACGCTTTTGGACAAGGCGTCATAAGTGTTGTCTGCTGCGAATAGTATTGCCGTGGCGAACTAACATAATACGTCTTATGCTGAAATCCTTTCCCTTTATGTCCTTTTGTTGCAGGTCGATGGTAGATTGGAGCACTCGTATGCTTTTGTTTCTTATTTTTCGCTCCGACAATAGGGTTGGCACCAATAATTTCATCCAACATGCCCGGCTGGACTTGAATAATGGCATGACGTTGCGACCGCTTCAAGCGATTATTCGTCATACAGCCACAAGATTGCGACAGAAGTTCCCCGAATGGCCTATAATGGTGGAACTTTTCAGATTCACTATTTGAATCGCAGCCACAGGTTGGAGACAAAAGCTCACTTTTAGATTCGAAGCCATAAGTTGTCGGCAGAACGAAGCAACCACACAGAACTAAAATAATTATTGTCTTCATGATGATGAAGTAAGTAAACTTATACCTCAGAAAAGCTACACAGCTCTTTTTATTAGAACCTCAATCAGGAAATAATAATTATGGATCTAGAACGCTTGCAACATAAGTCCATGTGCATCTTTGTCAGCATGTTGTCCAAACGAAAAGGGTCACAATAAATGAAAACCAAACGACTAGATTATTACAACTTTCAATTACGTTTATTAAATATGATATAAAAAAACAATGGAATATGAAACGGTGCTAAGATCGATGAATTCGCATTTTATCGTTACGTTAATAGCCTCCATAACCGCCACTAGCAGCAGCACATGGGACGGGTTGCACGTGTGGGGCACAGCTGTACAGATAGCTTTTGGGGCATGGTGGAGCTGAATATGATGGTGCTGGAGCTGCGGCGTATGATGGTGCTGGTGCTGGCTTGTAAACTGGGGCCGGTGCTGGCTTGTACGCTGGAGCGGCTGCGGGGGCGTACATTGGCTTCGTTGCTGGAGCAGGAGCGTACATTGGCTTTGGTGCTGGCACAGGAGCGTACATTGGCTTTGGTGCTGGTGGAGGAGCGTACATTGGCTTTGGTGCTGGAGCATAAGATGGAGCTGGTGCTGGACCATATGATGGAGCTGCGGCGGGAGCGTACGATGGGGCTGCAGCTGGTGCTTGACTGTACGAGGGTGCTGGTCCATATGATGGGGCCGAACCACCATAAGATCTATACTTTGATGGTTGTTCCTTGTGCGAGTCATCTGCCATCGGGTTATTCTCATTTGCTTGTGCTACAGCGAAGCACATCAAAGCAATCAAAGCAAAAGACTTCATTGTTCTTGAAATTAAGTTTAATACGTCGTTACTGATAAAGAGACAACTGACGTCCTAACTGGACTCGCTTTTGCATTTTATACGAAATATTCAATTGCACGTTTTGACAAAATCGGCAAAAAATAAAAATCTATACTCAAAGTTGCAATGCGCCTAAAGATTTTAAAGCGAACAAGCACTTTTTTGTGCTGCTGATGTCCGCACATAAAGTGCACTTAAGAAAGGAAATTGGTTTCATTGCACTGTGAAAATGTCTGAGGTTAACAACCTATCGTAGTAAGTTTTTTTTTTAAATTTATTTAATTAAATAAAGAAAAGAAAAAAGTTCGTTCTACCTGCTGTGCATTGTTTCAAACTTAACTCGACAATCAAGCTTATGCATAACGCTTGGTCAATACTTTCTTGTTTTGCTCTCGTAGCATCAAATGTGACTTGGGCACATGCCAGAGGTTGATGACTTTCAAAAGAAACATAACAGAACATAAATATTTTAGATCCGTAAGGTTTTTATTCTCAATAACCGAGAAAAAAGTCTCCATGAGAAGGCTAACGTAAAAAGCTCATCAGATCAAGATAATGAGGGTTTACCATGATTTATGCCGATGCTTACATTAAGGTATATATAAAAAAAATTCTGTACATTTAAGGTTTATTTTTGGTCAAATCCAAGTACGTTCATAGATACAATCATTCAGGCTTTGTTTTTCATTGGAAATTGAAACTGTTCGTCTTGATAAGGGAACGTATTTTTATATACATACATATGTATACATATGTACATGAGCTCTTGCATATATCTTAAAACGTTGGAGAATTATAAATGGACCACCACATCATCCGAAAACGTGCGGATAGTTTGCATTCATAAATTTAAGATTTGAAATATTATTATTGTTATTATTATAATTTTATTAAAGTGTAAATAAATTACAAAATTAATATGTGCTTATACTAGGGTTAGCTGCCAGGGCTTTCTGCTAGATTTGAAATTTATTTATCGATTCGGATGATGTCAGTCAAATTTCAAAGGTAACTAGATAGGCTTTCTTGCCTCGACTTAAATTAGTAATTGATTCCTCGGCAGTAATTCAAAAATGTTGAATTGGATTATTTACTTTTCTGCCAGTCTCAGAAGAAATTCATCATGGCTCTATCACCATCTTTGCAAAACTTAGTGTCAACTTAAAGGCTGCAGTCTTTTATGTTTAGAGATACTAAGAATGTCGCAGACTTCTCATAGATATCGAGACGAATCCGATTGTTTTGCCTTCAACGAAAAACCCGGTCATCACTAGAAATTCTGGCTGAAAAAGCAAGCAACTCCGTCAAGGAAGCGTTCACCCATGCTTAGCAAGTTCATTGCAGAACCCATTTCTATAAACTCCATGTGTTCCGAAAACCAAGTGAACATCATAGTGTTAAGATTTCCTAATACAGATCATTTGACTCCTCCACCCTTACGCGACAACGGTATCAGTTTTGTTGCAGGTGGCCTGATGTGATAACATCAAAGACTGGTTTTCTTACAAACGATGCGTCAATCAGGTCGAGTAATCCCTATGAAGCTGAAATTCGCTAAGCCAATTCCTCGCCAGATATCAGTTGAAGTGCAGATGAAAGAATCGATGCTAGCCTAGCTTAAATTCGGCGCCCTTACCAATATGGACAGAGAATTAACTCAACGAAAACAGAACCTTATACAACCGTTTGACGGCTCCCTTATGTGTCGAAAATTGTGGCCAGAATCAAATGACATCAAACTCATGGGATATTGTACTGTAGACAAGATAGTTTCCACACTAGGCTACATCTTCTCAGACTCCTTCTGTAGCTGTTATAATGAAGAAAGCCAAACAACAAAATATGTAGCGCAATCAAATGATTTAGAAACAAAAATAATAGTGGTAAGATGCTATTTTTGAGATTAACGAGCATATCCGGCCAAGTTAACGAACGGTTAAGGTATACTTTGTCTTCCGGGGCAATACTTTTGATGAATCCATGTCCACATAAACTGTAGCTTATTTCTCCTTCTTGATTTCAAGTCGCAAATTGAACTAACTTCCACTCGCAATCTTACAAGCGAATATGGCCCTATTTAAGAGGAATGAAATTCAGTTTTTATCAAAACAGAACAAAAATACTTATTCTTTTAGGCTAGGAAGGTAATCACTAAAAAGTAAATTGCTTAAATATATTGAGGAAACTGACCAGCAAAAGAGCTTTTAATGATATATAAAGCTGATAAGCATCAAACAAGACTTCATAGGACAGCATTCATTTTTGGTGTTCGCATGGCAAGCAAAGGGGGTTTATAGGACACATTTCATCCAAATCGCCATATCACGGATTTTAAAAGAAAACAAGAGCAATTATTTGAATGCACAAACTCTTTGATTATTGAAGATATTGTAGGAGAGCAAAAGGACCAAGCCACCCATTTTTTTTTCAATTTTTAAAATACTCAAAAAAGATTTAAAGAAGATTTGTAAGAATTTTCAATCTTCAATTAAGACCATAAACTCTATGATTAGAAAACTATCAGCAAATACAGCTTCCTTTCAAGATTAATAAGATCAATACAAAGCTGAAACTTATAACAAATTATGAAGTTATGAATAATAAATACCATTACCCAAGCGATGATCTTGAGATACTCTATCAGCATAGACCGCCTTTTTCCTTGCATGTTTTTGACATTTCCTTATCTCCTTCTTCTTTATTTCTCGAATTTGCTTAATTTATACCTATCACTCCTAGGATATGCAGCAAATTTGCTCTGCCTACTTGCCAAAAAAAAAAATGTTAATTTTGAATTTGGCGTAAAACTAAATAAATAAAAAGAGTTGATGGTTAAAGTAAACACTGAGAATTTCTGAAAGATAGTTTATCATTCACTTTCAGTGCATTTGCAACGAAATTGAATGATCCATGGACATGTCGATGTTTCCTCTATTATTTTATCCTAAATCTTTGTTTTTTCTGTCTCAAAATCATCATTATGAATATACAAAATTTCATCAACAAGTTCTTCATCTGCGAACAGCGATTAAAAAATAAAAGATTACTGTCAAAATAACGCGCAGCTCTAGCGCATCAAAAAATCTGCGTGTAATAACGTGCGCTGCCCGGATGAGATTTCAAAAGAAAATCACCGAGAATTGCACACCGCAACTAATTTGTGTGTAATAGACGTCTAAAAGCAGTCTTACATGTGACTGGATGGTTTTAGTGATTCTGATGCTCAAATCCAATCGACTCATAAAACATTCACTGAAACATTGAAGAAACAGAAACGACAAAACGCAGATATTGCTGATAAGCATTTTAAGCATTTTGGATGTTATCTGCTGGAACAATTCCCCTTTGCTTGGGTTGCAGATGTTTTTGAAACAGCAGATAAGAACACCATTTAAATTTTTCATTGAAGATAGCTTTTATTTATCATTTTCAAAACACATAAGAAACACATTTTTATTTTAATCGTGGTCAAAATTAGTACCAGTATTGATGTAAGTTTTGTGTGGGTGCGATCAGTTCCTGCGGGATCCCTTGGTGGGTCTGTGGCAGAGCGTAGGTTGGCACCGGTGCAGAATAGGCTCCTGCCTGGCCATAGCCTTGTGGAGCACATGGGACTGGAGCTACATTGGGCTGGCAGCTGAAGAGGTAATTCTTGGGGCAAGGCACGCTTGGAACTGATGCACTACCGTAGGCAGACTTCTTCCATCTGCCCAACTCGGATGGGGCGTTAAGGTTGGATTGCTCAGTCAGGGTGTGCAAAATGTTCTGTCCAACAACTTGTTGGGATGTTCCAACGGAGGCGGCGGAAGCGACTGTAGCCACAACGGCAACAGCGAAGCACCAGGTAATTGAATTCATGTTTATGAAAGTAAAAAAGGGATTTCGATAACTGAACCAAAGACTGATTAAGAACTGATGGTTTCTGGTATGAATTTAGTAGAATTTATACAACTTTTTGGCAAAATACAGTTAACGATTTCTGTTTTTTTTATGCTGACTATCAATTGGGGTCATCGTTTTTTTTTTTTTTTTTTTAAATGCAAGCATTGCTTCACTATTCCAAAATAATATAATAATAACGAACGAACTTATTGATTTTGTTGACGAAAGCGTTTTGCAGAAATAGGCCAAAGTGAATGTCATTTTAGTTGCTACATCATCATATTCTCACCAACCTTTTTGTTTTAATTAATATGCTAGAGAATGCGTAGAAGAGAAAAGAAGAAGAAGGAGAATTGGTGGCATGATATACTACTTTTTAGGCAGCTAATATTGCAAAAATCATTTTTATTCTTACCAACAATATCTTGCAATCTAATTTTGAACTCGCCCGGTTGCATCATTTCACATAAATAAATTTATTCGTCATTCTATTAAAATATTATTTTATCTTTTGAATATTGCCTATGTCTATTCTAAGTTTATCACGAGTTTTGTAATATTAACATATGCCATTCATATTCAGCGGTCTTGATAAAATAAATGTTAGCTATACATGGACACTCGTATACACATATGTACATGAGTTTTCCAGCAAGAGCCTTCACCCGTTTAATAGAACCAACCATTGCTATGCTGCTTGTAGAAAAATCATCTTCCACATATGGGGGCACTATCACAAGCTATATCTAACTGGCTGTCGACCCTGGCACCGATTCGATCACACTCTTTTGATCCTTAAGTATACCATATGTCGTACGTCTGCATACATATGAACGTGCCCAAAGTGAAAGTAATAAAAATAATAATGAAAATTGAAAATAAATATTTCTCATACATATGTATATATAATTTTATTTATTTCTATTTAAAGTACAGAGTATAAAAAAGTATTGTATAAAAAAACATAATCAGCTATCAGCTTTTTGTTATAAATAACTCGTCACAAAGGCGTTTGAGTAACGCCTGCAAACGGATTGACCAAAGATGTAGGCATACTCGTACACATTTAATGCCTAGTATGGGTCTGAAGCAGACAATGACGATCCCAAAGCGTACGACGATGAAAATAATTCCGGACACGATCTCATCGGTTGGTCGTGATCGATGCACTGGTAGCATTGTGCATTGGAACAGGGAGCTGGTGGCAACAGGTACGTCAGAGATGTTGAGTAAGTTCTTTTATAGTAGTTCGGTGGGGGACCACTGCTGGTGGGATGTGCAGGGAGGCTATATATGTTCACTGCCGCGTAGGGAGTGGTTTCTTCTAGCTTAGGCTGTGAATAGGATGATGAATATGAAGGAGCGGGTGGCGCATAAGATGAAGCGGATGGTGTATACATGGACGACGGTGGTGTATATGCTGACGTTGTAGGTGAAGAAGATGAAGTCGGAGATGAATGGAATGTAGTATCTGGTGAGTAGGATGAAGCTGGTACTGAGTTCGACGATGCCGGTGGTGAATAAGACGGTGTCGGTGGTGAGTACAATGCAGCAGGTTGTGTGTAAGGAGCCGAAGATCCAAATGACGCAGCGGGTGGTGAATAAATTGAAGTTGGCGGTGCGTACGAAGTAACGGTTGGGAACGATGTCGACATCGAAGGAGCTTGATAGACTAAAGCCTGTACATATGCTCCCGGCTGCATATGTGGAACATATTGAGATTGATAGACATACACTGGTGGAGTCATTATTGGAATGAAAGGTTGTATTATCTGAGTTGAAATTGGCGTTGGAACAGGATATGTCTTCACTTCCTTATTATCTTCGTTTCTATAATCACTCTTTTCATCACTTTTATAATCAATTTCTTCCTCATTTTTAAAACCACTATTATTCTCCTTTTTATAGTCACCATTGTTTTCATCAGATTCATATGTAGGCTTTTCGGTGTACGACGTCGAATCGTCCCCACTTACTGCTGGTTCCTCATAAGTCACAGTATTTGTTACAACTTCCGGTGCAACCACTGGTTTCTCCTCTGCGTATGCTTCCTTGGGAATATAACCACTGGATCCTCCATTTAACCCACCGTACCCACGACGATATGGACGATTGAAATAGCCATGCAAATGCGACATAATTCTATGTGGGTGCGGTAAAGGCAAATAAATGTGTCCATGATTGCCTATGGGTATATCTGGAGGCCTGTACAAAAGATCATTGTCATACTGCTGGTAGTCTTGGTCGTTGGTACTGTAAGAATTGATATTTATATCTCCACTGCCTGCTGAGCCACCTTCATATCCTGCATTGTTTTGACAGCAATGAACACAATCATCACGAAACCATTTGCCCCACTTTTTAAACATCTTCTTGAAGAAGGATCTTTCTGGTCGTACCAACTCATGTCCCTGCGCAAAATCAGTTTTATATGTGTCTATGTAATAACAATCGGCTAATTCTGGTTGATGTAGTTCGAGTTCTTGTAAATTTTTAGATAAAGACACGTTAGCCAATCCACAAAGCAAGATAATAACAATCGTACTCTTCATTATGAAAATGTTTCGAAAAAAAATCAAAACAAGCTCGAAAAATTAACTCCCTAGTCGCTTCCAATTTCGTCGAATTACTCTTAACAACTACCGTCAATCTTTATTAATTGTTTTTAGAGGGAACACTTTTATTCTGCCAACCTAAGACAAACGTTGCCCTCAATTTTTTTTTCACATCTAAGCAAAAGCGGTTCCCAATTACCAAATTGCTTGACCTGGTCTTTGCACCCCGTGTACTGTTTTTTTTTTTATGAAATCGAACACCATACAGGAAGCTCTATTGGGGCAATGGACTTTGTAATTTCAATAAATCGCTAACATCACAATTTTCACAAAAGTGCATCATCATTGCAAGTGAAGGAAATGGGCAGCATGGTGTCTGTACAAAAATTAAACAACGAACCTTACGTACACGTGTCTTGAATATCTTTAAACATTTTTTAATAGTGGGTTTCGCCTCCTGATGCGGACGGAAGTAAAAACAGCAGGTGATTCATTATCTGTCTTTTTGTGTGAAAGTTTATTTCCGATATGAAACTGAAGAAAATCATGACCTTCTAAGCAAACCTCTTAGAGCATTGTAGTTAAGAAAAAGAAAATAATACATCTTTCTTGAATTGTACTTTATTTCAAATAAAAAACAAGTTATTTAGTTATTTCTTTGAAAGATGGTTAGGATTGTTGCGATTGTGCAGGCTTATCGTTTCCTATGGTTTGCAATCCCGTATCGCTCTGATTGGAATCGGTCCTGTTGAGTTGGGCGGCAATTTTAGCCATTCTCATCATGGTTTGGTACGCAGCTTTTGTATCGGAACCCTCAGTAGCAGGGGCGTTGGCGACTTTCTGTTCATCCCTCGGTTTCTCCGGCCCGTTCTCATTAATTTGTGTATTTTTTTCAGGTAATTTCTCTGGAACGTCTGCTTTAATTGATGTCTCTATCTTCTTCTGTGGGCTGGGTTTATTCTCAACGTCGGGTTTCTTGGCGGTTTCTTGGGATTCTATAGATGTAGAGTCATTACTTATTGACTTACCATAATTCGATTCACCTTGCGATTCAGCAATCTGATCTTGCAGAGGATTAATATTTGAACGATAAAGCTGATGTGAGCCTCCGATCGTCGATGTACCCGAGGAGCCCACCGGCGGTTGGCCGTAGACTGGTTGTTGTCCGTATCCAGACTGTGAAGAGAAACAAGGAAGTGAAATAATTGTTGGTTGCATGCTGTATAGGTAAGACTGCGGGCACGGTGGGTTATGCACTTGAGTAGGTGGAATATAGGATTGAATCGCCAATCCATGCGGAGTTGCCGGATTATAAGCCGGAGAAGCTGGCACATTTGAAGGGCCAGATGAAGCGTATGCCGATTGATATGGTGATTGCGACACTGGCGCATAAGACGGTACACCTGCAGCGTAAGCGTGAGTTGGGATTGTGTATGGTGATAAAGATGTGGCACCGGGAGGATTTGCAGGTGCATTATAATACGAAATTGGATAAGCTGATCCCAATATTGGAGAGACATGTTCACTTAGAGGGATATCCAACTTGCTAGGGATATCCAAAGGTGTATATTGCTGCTGCTGTTGGCCCTCGAAGTTGTAATAACCCATTGTCGTGTCCATGGCACGATAGCCAAAGTTGTCGTTTTGTGCCACTTGTGGTTGCATGTCCCAATGTTGCTGTAACATGTCTTCCGACATGGCGCGATAATTTTGACCTGGCACTAGTTTAGATGGTACCGGACTGTATTCTTTCTCAGAAACCTCATACGCCTTTGAGGGCTTGCTGTATTCACTTGCCGAATAAATTGGCTTGTTATGGATGGTTCCAGAATCATACGTGGACTTTGAATAGGGCTTGCTAGAGGGTTGTTCGTTGTATGATGGCCTGGAGTGCCCATAGGATTGTTGGTCTGAATTTTCCTTGTTGTAACTAGGTTTGGCAGAGTAGGAATTAGGTTTTGAATAGGCCGGCTTCGATTCATGTAGATTACTGTACGCATAGTCAGAGTTGCCGTACGAAGGTTTCACATAACTTCCATCATTGTGTGAAATTTTGGAATCGTATGATCCTTTCTGTTCGTATAAACTTCCTTTAGGGTACGCAGATGACTCGTGATGAACGGGAGTAGGATTATCGTGGACGTATGCCTGTGATTTTGATCCATGTTGAGGCACGTAATGTGCAGATGGGTTCTCATAGTCTGCCCCGTAGGTTGGGTTATGAACCGGTGGTTTCGAGTAGTCATCATGGTGGTCTTGAGCATCGTAAGGCTTTGAACCATAGCTGGGCTTAATCGGTTCATGGTTTGAGTATAAAGCGTGACTTCCGTGATCAAGGTTTGAAGATTTTTTATCACTATTATAATTTTGTTTCGAGTCATACGATGAAGGCTTATCGTATTTAGAATGCACTGGATGGTAATCCGACTTCAATGGTACATGGTTATCAATTTTCACTCCCGTTTGATGAGAATCATTTTCACTATAAGACGTTGACGGTTTTGGCTTATGAGACGGCTTTGACGAATAAGACGATTGAGAACTTCCGCCACCGTACGAGCCGCCCTTTGAAAACTGTGGTATATCAGTGCCTTTACACATAAAATAGGGTTCTTCATATGGAGCGTTGGGCTTGATTTCGACACAAATTGTAGTTAACGTCCTTTTTACGCGCTTCAATTCGGCAGGTTGGAACCCCGACATAGATTCACGAAGAGGTAATCCATGGATCGCGGAAACACTCGATAAAGCAACAATTGTCAGAAATATGTAGAACTTCATGTTGATTGATATGCCTTCCTTCAACTATATCCGGACTTTTGCAGATTTTCTCCTTTTATATGAATCTAATGTAAGAAAACGAATATCAAAGGAGCATCAAATTTCTAATAATATTCATAATTCTCCGAAATAAAATAAAAAAAAAAATAAATGCTACCTTCTTATAAATATATAAGACCAGAAGACCAGTGAGACTTCTTTGCTAAGCAAATCAATGTAACTGAATAAAATACCTGCTCCAATTCGAAGGTGTTTCGACCCCACATTTGGCAATTTAGATATTCATGAATGAGCGAAATCAATACCACATATTATATTTCTCATACGCGACTTTTTTTTCTTTTTTGTGCAATTGAAACTTAATCGAAGTTCTGTTTTTTGTTTTATTTATTAATTTTTCGATGGCTCAGCAAAATTTGCTAAGCCAAAGTTCACATTGCCTATTTTTACAGGCAATATATAACCAAATAGCAATTTGAAGTGTAGTACGGATGATATGTGATGAAATCTAATAGGATTGAGATTAATGGTAAGCGGTAGCAAGGAAGCCGTCAAATAACACTGAAACCTTTATAATTGATTAATTTAAAATCTGAACAAATCGAAAGTGGTTCAATTTCATAGTTGCGATGACGACGAATGGGAATTTCCAATGTTAGGGGAAAATAACAAATTCTATATGCGGGTATCACGGCCATAATATGACTTCAAATAATAAGTTGTTTTTATTAATTGGTGGCTCTATGACCTCAGGCTTCAAAGTATACCAGCATGGATACATAGTTGTTATGAATATAGCTTACATTATAACAATATAAGACTGAAAGGTTGCTCGTCTCTCAGGAAAATTGTTTAAAGCATGAAGCGAGATCTACTAATGTGTTGAAACCCCGTCAGTTTCGCCCATGCAGTTCCACATTGTTTCAGGTCCCAGTTTCTTTGCACTGAAGCGATCATGACTCTCCACTTTCCGTTGCAAAACTACTGGTCGGTCTGGAGGATCATCATTTAAATGATGAAATGCTGCCTCTTTTATTCTATTCCACTCGAAGAGTGATTGAGATTGCCTTTTTGAAACCTTTTAATCGCGAACGACAACGATCAGGAGGAAAGTATATTAATTTATTTCTATCTTTATGTTTTAAGTTCTTTGGGATATTCTGCGAGATGTGACATCAAAAATGCCCTTTATTATTTTATACTTGAACCTTGAACATTTCTTCAAGAAAAAAAAAATCACATAAGGAATCGAGTCTATCATTGTCCTGCATTAGGATCGAACCATGCCTTTTAAGAAACGCAGGAAGTTATTCATTCAATTTCATTTCGGGGCGTTGTACATCAATCTTAGAATAAGTGATGCACACGGATTCAAATTTATTTTTTCCTTATGGTTCACTCTCGAGGCTAAAATCTCCCAAACCGATCATTTGGATTAAATGATTTCAGCATTAAAAATTAATCTTAGACTTTGTTAGGTAATAGTGTCCGAATGTATTTTTATTGATTAATCATCATTTTCAACAAAAGCTAGCAAATAAACGGAGTGTCATTGATCAATATGTTTGGTATAATCCACCACGAAATCGAATCCGAGTGTCTTTCACGTCGAAAAAAAACATATATTTAAAATTTCTCCAGAATCGTATCCAGCCGCTTGACTCTCCATTGTGTTTGTGCTGTTACCAATAAGTTCCATAGAAAACCGAAAACTAAAATAAAGTTGACAACAGCAATCGCTCAATACCGTGACCGATTTCGAAAAAGAAAGTTGTAGGTACTGCATGGAATCAACATAGGCCCGTCCACGTACTTACTGCTGTGTATTTAGTTTAACGTTATACAAAGATTTTCTACCTTTTTTTAGAATTAAATACTCACCAACATGTGTGTATTATATTTAACAACTATTTGCTTCCCCACAGCGACCAACTTTTGTGGTTTAAACCAAGTCCGCACAAGCATGAGCCTTTCGATGGAACCTAATCTTACAAACAATTAAATTTAATTCGAACTACGTTCCAATCCGATTTGTGATAAGGAAATGGAGATTTCACTTTTTTTAAAGATACAATATATACAGGCAATTCAGTTTTGCTCAATTTTATTTGAAAGTGGTTTTCATTTCTACTTTTACTCATTTTAAGTAGATATGTATATTGCCGAAAATAAAATAAAAAAAAAACATGCACGTTAACATTCTTACGACGACGACAGGGACAAAGAGATGTGTTTAAAAAAATTATCTAAGATGTAAAATGGCAATCCGCATGTCTTCCCCAAGTTGCTCTTGGAAGGTTATTCAACTGACAAATATTATTCACAACGCATTCAATTTCACACTTGAATTCTTCAGCCACACTCCATTTTTTTTTTCTTTTTTCAAGCAGACTATTCATGTTCAACATCTGTTCACTTCTCTTCATACATTCGGCTATGTGGCGTGAAGATAATATCATATTGTTCTCCCTATGGCCAACATTCGAATTGAATTTCTCTTGAAAAAAATATGAAGAAATAAAAAAAAAACATGTTTTAATTTATCAGTGACTCACGGTGCAGAGCGCTCAAACGACGATGAAAATTCTTTTAAGAAAACAGCAGCAAAGGAAAGGAAACATGAATGAGTCAACCTAATTATTTGAATAAATTTTAGTCGATTTCAGCCAAGTTGAGACATGAGACTATTCAAATGCGATGATAAAGAAATATTCCGCGTAAAGACGGAAATAAAGTATAAAATGCCAGCATGTATTTATATGTAATATCTACATTCTTATCGCAGGAAGTCATTGGCTTCTTATGGTACATTCGACTATGGGTGTGCTTACAATCAAATGTTGTGATAACCCTTTGAACATTTTTTGTTGCTAATGATGAGAGACAATACTTTTTTAATCGTTTCTAATAATAAAGGTGAGCGTTTCAAATAAACAAATTATCGTGACGAACCTAAGGCACACTGCTTTT
This sequence comes from Orthonevra nobilis, assembly GCA_963555765.1. NCBI lineage: Eukaryota > Metazoa > Arthropoda > Insecta > Diptera > Syrphidae > Orthonevra > Orthonevra nobilis. The sequence continues at coordinate 84,877,843 of OY743226.1, forward strand.
ATCAACGAATAAGCGAACCAAGTAAAAAGCAGAATGATAGCACATGAGTGCAATGAGACTTTGTTGATGTGCCATTGGTACCAAAAAGGCAATGTCGATTAAATGACGAGAAATTGTTACTCTAATGGTGTTATTGTGAACGGGGAATCCGATGTGATTCATCCGTTCACCCAGGCTAACATTTTCTCGCCTCTTATCTAGCATGTCTACAGTCTACACTGGCAATGAGTAAGTAACCTTGTAACTACTTTCGAGCATACTAGAAGACCTTGTACATATTTTCACAAATCTCCACTGATCTCTTCTGACATATGTGTACGCATAGAATATTGTTTCTGCTTATGCATCTACAATAGACAAAAAAAGTTTAAGGCTACTAAATACATACGCAAGAAAACAGCAGCAACAACTACAAAAGTGTACATCTTAAAAAAGTGAATAACGAAAATAAGAAAGGAAAATGAAAAGCATGCACTATTCCACTACAGACAAAAACTACGCAATGTTAAGAGCTTATACTATGCATCAAAGTCTCACATTCTTTCTCAAACAATTCCAACCGCTCTCTTACGGACTAGCTTTTCTCGTTCGAATTGCCATTTCAAAGATAAAGCGAGATTAAAAATTATTTAAAAAATTTGTTTATTCTTGTTTTTTTTTCGTTACAAACTAATACCGAAGAATTATTTATACGTCCCATACATGTTTATTTATTTATAAAACAGATAAATGTTTTAAATTTAGAAATCTCAAAGAAAATAATAAAAAAAATTAAATAAAACTTACAACTCTCGCGACCAGCCTTCGGTTTTTCTTTTAAATCTCTTTTCTCTATTAATAATTACTATATTTAAAAACAAAGTAAATACAAATTAAGACTAAGATAAATACAATTTTTCTTGTTAAGCTTTTAATTAAAAAAAAGAAGGAAAACAAAAAAATTAAAGGCGTGTCAGAGCATAATTTGTAGTAAGTTGATTAGCAATTAGCTTAGTGGAAAACAAAGAAAAACTATATAGAAGTTAATATGTATCTGGAAACAATAAGAAAAAATATTGGTTATTATTTCATTACTTTTTTGATGGATAATGTTCCAGTTTTTTTGTTTTATTTACTAAGCATTAAAAGTACGTATGAAATTGTACAAAGCAAAAACACATGGAAAAATTTAGGAAATCTTATTTTTTATTGATATTTTTTATTTTGTTTTTTCTTTCTTTTATGTATAAAACGGATGATGGCCTACGATTAAAAGAGAATATTATTATGGACTCCCCGTGATAATCATTATTTATATTTAGTTATTACATACAACTATATACTTAAAATGTTTTTCTTTCTTTGATTTACTTATTTTTTTTTCTTTGTCGCGCTCAGCAGCAAATGAAAATAATACACACTGATATTTTTGTTTTATTATATTAAATATTTTTTCTTGATTTATCGTGTTTTTTTTTGGATTTTTTTTCTGGTATCAAATGATAGAACATAAAAAGCGATACGATTCAAGTAGTAAGATTAGCAAAAGTTGACACAACACATCGTAAAAATTATAAATGATTTATTCTCACAATTGCAGTTTTTTTTAATATTTTTGTTTTTTAATCCATAGCAGATATTAAAATTTTGTTGTTTTGTTTTAGTACCCACAAGTAATGAGATAATCTCCAAGTTTCTCTACAATAGAAGCAGCCTGTTGTGGCTGTACGGGGTCTTCATAGATAGAAACAATTACAGCTGTAAGAAGATAAATAAAAAACAAAAGAAAAATGTTAAAATTGTCACGAATGGCGCTTTCTGCTTAATTCAAAATCATCTAATGCAAACTGTCAAGTAAACAAAGCCCACGAAATTCATTGAATATATGTTCGATATTTGAATGGTTGATATAATAAACAAAGAGCTAATGTATTCTGACCATGCTGTTGCCAGCGTCCATAATAAAATCTGAAAAAGAAATGTTTTTTGTGCTTGAGTACGAACCTTGTTGCGTTTTCATACAGTGAACTCCGCTTCGTCCTAGTTTGGCACGTATAACGCGGTCTGTTCCAGACAGATAGATATACCTCTGGCCGGCTAGCGTAACTCCACCGCTGGTAAGGAGTTCTTGCTTTTCGAAACCTTGAACCAATCTTGCCAGCTCATCTTTTGTCACCTAAAAATAAAATGAAAAGTTCATTTATAGACTTGTAACTTGTGGAAATCAATTAGAAAGATCTGGTATTAATTGATGAATACGATAAGGATGTAATTTTTAACTGAAAACTTTGTGCTTTAAATGACTAATAAATGCTTATATAATGAAGTGTTGTGAGAATATAAATTCGTGTACCCAGCTTTTGAGCTTATTTTCTAAATTTTACTGAAATAATAGCACTAAAAAATATGATGCAGCGATAATACAAAAAAAAATAGAGTATGTGGCAAATGCGTACTGTAACAATCCTTTCACATAAACGTGCAAAACTTCAAGGTCATTCGTTTCTGTATCGCTTTTTAGGCGCCACTTTGAGCTCAGTCAATATGAAGCCGTGAGCTTAGTTTAATTTTTTATCTATTGCCTCAGACGAATATGATTAAAGTGTGCAAGAAAGGTTTTTTTAAAGAGGTCGGTTTATAATCGTTCTTTGTGTTTATCTTCTTGCCAATGTCTTGTGTGAAGATAAGTAAAAATACTTATATAATAAAAAAAAAAAAAATAGGATACGCAGGATAGTAGTAGATCCTACTTTTTTTTTTTTTTAGTTTTGAGATCATTTTTCATTCGAGCAACATCGAAATGTGCAGGTAAAATGGTGCTGTCCAAAACAAAATTTGAGATTGGTAGCCGGGTTAAAATAAAATATTTGTGTCGAGCAATCTGGTTAGCCTTTATCGTCAAAGCAAGGGAATGTTTTTTTGTTTGAGTCATTCGTTATATTCAAAGTAAAAAAAAATAAATTGCATTGGGTAGTACCCCACCCAAAAATCGCGCGGTCTTGTGTCGCGTAAACAAAGGATTTTTCTTTTTTCCTTACAAAATTTTTACTTATCGATGATAACACACATACATCTGCATGTACGTTCCAAGTAATACAAGGATGCGGGGCGGAGGGGGAAGGTCATACCATCGTAGGTTCTTCTTTAAACGACTTCCTACACTTTTCATTATACTCGTCTACACTTGACTTGTTATCTGGTCTGTGAATCAAATTGACGAGAGAGCAAGTTTTCATTGCAAGTCGAACCTTAATCATGTAATTTCTTTTTTTCTTTTTTTTTGATTTTGTGCAAATTTGTTTCCAAAATGTGCCGGGTGATTTGTCCAGAAGAATCCGACGATCCAATGATGTGGACAACAATGTATTTATCTCTTTCACTCGCCAACGATGATTAACAATTCTGCGCCAACAGATACACTCATAAAACTACAATTCGTTATTGCGGCAGCCATTTTCTATGATTTTGCTGTACTCACACGTAAACAGGCACTCGCTATATGCGATATACATGGACCCACTTTTATTTTTGATAAAGAAAATCAAACAATTTCCACTTTGCTCGTCGCCTGCAAGTGCTATCACAAACAGCAGTTCTTTCTAATAAAAAAAAAAAAAACTAAGGAAAATGATTCATTCTTCGAAATGAGTACATAAAAGGCATAGTGTATTAATACATGTCTATAATTGTAGAGATGGAAAGCAATGTAAAGAGAGGAATACAACACAGATACACAGTCAGAGCTATCAAATGTTGAATCATTTATTTGTCGTGGATGGCCCACACACCCTTTCGGTTTCTCGATTTCGTCCTTCTGGCAAGAGCGCTCACTTTTGCCGCTGCTAGCTTGGAATATCGCCTCTCGTCCGCTACACGACGACAACAACAGCATATGCACACTGTTGTCATTGTCCTCCTCATGTATGCACAAAGATAAGTTATCCACGCGAACTCCTGCACCCCCACACACCCTTAGCAGAAACAACTCCTGCTGAGCAGAAAATAAAACCCATGATTGTATTGGTGTTACATTTTGCCGACAAGGAGTGCGAAGAGACGTTTACAAATACAATAAAACACCAGAGTCGAGAGTAATGAACGAAGGAACAAATGGAGAGGAAAATACGAGGTACCCGACCGCCGTCTGCTGGTCACACCCTTGAACTTGCGTGTTTCTATTCTATGGTGATAGCCGGTGAACGCTGGGAACACCGTTTTCTAATAAAAATGTGCATGGCAAATTGATAGGATTTCTAAACAAACTACTAATTGTACAAGAGAGGGTGGAGCTGGTACTCACCTCAAATCCGCTGGATTGTGCCCAAATGTTTCCATCGTGTCCAGCGATGGCCGCTTTTGAAACGCATTGCGAAGCCAAAAGTTGGTTGTCGACGTAATCCTGCCAGCTCATGTTGATGTGTGTATTATTTGTTCTGTTGTTAGTTTATTTTGGAACAATACAAGAAATCAATTAAACTTTCTTTTTTTTTGTTTCTTTAAAAAAAAAATTCAAAGCAAAATTTTTCGTTGTTTTTTTTTAATTCAAAAATAGGAAAGCGAAATTTTCACACTAGATTAGATTTTTTTTTAGTTTTAAGTTTAAATATATATTTTGTTCTTTTTGGTTACATAGATATACACGTTGGTGGAAGTTTGCTATCTCGTTTCTGCGTCAAGTTACGATTACGATATATGTATATATAGGCATCAATTGAGTGTGTATGTATATGCACATAAATTATCGGAAATTTTTGCAGAAATTCTTTTATTCAATAAAATGATTGGAATTTTTTATATTAAACACCTACATTGATTTAGGAAATAAAATAAAATGCTTTTGCAGCAAGCGAAACAATACTTGTTTTCTTTGACAAGGTATATAATATATCAACTTTATGGTAGGAATAAAAGAAATCGAAAATGGCACAGCACGGGATTACTAACGAAACTTTACACGGTGAGATGTCGGCTGCAAATGACTATGGCTCATGCTCAACTGTAGTAGATTTGGAAAAATATCGTCGTTGGAATGATGACGAAACGGTTTAATGCGAGTGAAACCAAGAGACGACGCAGGGGATTCGTCGGATGAGTAATGCCAAGTCTGTGTCCGTAGGAATATTTATTCCACATATATTTATATGTCTATCCACTACTTATTTATATGGTTTTTACATAATTTTGTTGCTTTAATGGTATACTGTTTGGGCGAATATAATAATAAGCGAGCAAGTTGCGGCAAAATTCCTTCACAGATTATTAAAAATTGAAGGTAAGCTTTAAGTACATACATAACAATATCCCCGTTAAATGACGTATTATTGACAACAAAAATTGTAGCAGATTCGGCTGTTGGTGCCAATCATTGAACCAGTAATTTGCAAGACAGATGATTGAAGCCAAGTTGAGTAGGCAAAATAACCGATCAAGTCTTCATGTATACATTATTTTTTATAAATTATTCTTACGAAGTTCAAGTACAACAATTTTTATAATGCACATTTTTACTATTTAAAATTACAATACACTCAAGAGTTCGTTATGGAAGAAAGTAGTTGTGGCGATGTACATTGTTCTCGAATTGCTTCAGATTGTTTAAAGTGGGAAACATAAAGCTTGGAAGAGTAATCCACATTGATATTGTAGGTTATAATCTCATATGGGTAGAACATGTATTTATTTTGTGCTTACAGAAGATAAAAAGGATTCAGCTTCAATATATATATTTTTAATAAATCCACTAAATGCATATGAGAACAATGATATGAAAACTTTAAAAGGACACGCTCCTTGTAGGATCAGATCACTAAAAGAAGTCAGCTTTTGAGATACATTTAAGTGAAACGAAGATGTTTTATAGAGTGTGTATTTTTTTATGAAATGAGACTATAAAAGATATTAAAATTTAGCAAAACAATATAAATATCTAAATTGGTATGAATCCTTGTTTGTTTACATGTCGACTACAAAAACAGCTTTAAGTTTCTATCTCTTATTATGTGATACGTTGAATGCTGTTCCTCATCAAGTAATGCCACCATTTACCGAACCCAACGACGAAACGACCTGTGAAAATTTAACGAAGTTTTCGATTGGCAAATGAGTCAGAATTCGGCAAGATGGAGCCTTTCGCTTGGTTTTTACAAATCAGAATCAGCACGTGTGTGAAAAGTGCCAAATTAAATTCAGAAAATGTGCGTAAATTTTACTCAAAAATATTTAAAAAAAATCATAAACTTCCAATAACATGCTATTCTATCGATTAGATACATTTTTAACCACCACATATTGCAATTTCACATGGAAAAGTATTCTCAAAAATTTCTTGGGTGTAAAAATGTCGATCGATGTATTTTTTGTTCCTTTTTATTCGCCTTTGGTCTTCGGTCTTGCTCTAGAATGAGCCAACAAAAAAAAAGAAAAGGAAATTTTCGTTGTTTTACGTTTCTCTTCTCCTTTTTTCGATTTCTACATATTTGTGACTAATCGTAAAGTGCAGAACTTTTAATTTAAAAAGACAATTTATGAAAAAGTGAAATATCACAGAAAATGTCTGCATAATTATTTTCTTCCTTTCGTCTTAGTATGTACTTCTTGGTTGTATGCATTTACTGATTCGTATTACATACTTCATGTATAAAATAAAAATTCGCATCGACAGATGCAAAAAAATGGCGATGATATTGGGAGTTTTCTATTGATGAATTTGATAAAAAAAATGTAAATTATTTCTTGTTTTTAAAGGGATACTGAACTAACTCATGATGGAACCGCTGGTATGGACCCAGAGGGCGTAATTGAGTCAACATGGGATGAAGTCTACGATAACTTCGATGATATGAACTTGAAAGAGGAGTTGTTGCGCGGTATTTACGGTTATGGTTTTGAGAAGCCATCCGCTATCCAGCAAAGGGCTATCATGCCGTGTGTAAAAGGTCGTGATGTCATTGCCCAGGCCCAGTCTGGTAAGTTACAACTTAATAAGAAGTTTTTTCGCCACTTCGATTTTTAATTCTAAAAGCCCGCATCATCAATTGCCGACGCTGCCGAAAGCATTTAAGCACCGTTCAATGAACACGGGCTGAATAAATGAAATTAATTACCTAGACAGTTACCTGTTAAGACGGCGCGCATTAATCGTTAAGATAGGTTACAAAGAAAAAAATAAACACTTGCGTCATTAGTAATTGTGTGAAATCAGTCAACACACACCAGGGATCGACTATGTCTGCGTCATTGTTCTTAATAATTGCATGTGGACGTGTCTGTTCAAATGATTCACTTTAAAATGCGATTTTGTTATTCACTTTTGATCGCATTTTCCATTAACGTAAACAACAGCGCAACATTTTTTCATTTCCTTGAGAGTACAAGGTGATACGCTGCTGCCTCAGCAGAATGCCGGGCTTGCTGTGCACATATATTTAATTGAGCAAAAGGATTCACAAATGTCATTGAAGTCGACTTGTATAGTAAACAGTGGTTGGGTCGGGCGTTAACTCCGGTGATAAGGCTACGTCTGACCCACACTTTTGTGCCACGTATTTAATCGTTTCATATGGGAGTGGAGACCTCTAATATTAATTTTTTACAGGAACTGGAAAAACTGCAACATTTTCCATTGCTATTTTGCAACAGATCGATACGTCCATTCGCGATTGCCAAGCACTCATTTTGGCACCTACTCGTGAGTTGGCCAGTCAAATCCAACGTGTTGTCAATGCACTGGGTGAATTCATGAAGGTCTTTAGTCATGCGTGCATCGGAGGAACGAATGTCCGCGAGGATGTTCGCAGTTTGGAGAGCGGTTGTCATGTCGTCGTTGGCACTCCTGGTCGTGTGTACGATATGATTAATCGCAAGGTTCTGAGGACAAACAATATCAAGCTCTTCGTGTTGGATGAGGCTGATGAAATGCTGTCTCGCGGTTTTAAGGACCAGATACAGGATGTTTTTAAAATGCTTCCAAACGATGTACAGGTCATCCTTTTGTCCGCCACAATGCCACCCGATGTCCTCGAGGTGAGTCGCTGTTTTATGCGCGATCCAGTTAGCATTTTAGTCAAGAAGGAGGAATTGACTTTGGAAGGTATCAAGCAGTTTTACGTCAATGTTAGACAAGAGAACTGGAAACTGGGTACGCTTTGTGATTTATACGATACACTTTCCATTACCCAATCGGTAATCTTTTGCAACACTCGACGCAAGGTAAATAAATACTCACCAACACGATTTCGAACAATGATTTTTCATATTATTTTTTACGTTCGAAACCTTTAGGTCGATCAGCTTACTCAAGAGATGACCGATCATAACTTCACTGTATCGGCTATGCATGGTGATATGGAACAAAGGGATCGTGAGGTTATTATGAAACAATTCCGTTCGGGTTCATCCCGTGTCTTGATCACAACTGATTTGTTGGCGCGCGGTATCGATGTTCAGCAAGTTTCGCTAGTCATTAACTACGACTTGCCATCAAATCGCGAAAACTATATTCATAGGTAAGGTTAATTTTTTTGTTTTTAATTGATCTCACAAATTTGAATTAACGAATTCTAATTTCAACAAGGATTGGACGTGGTGGTCGTTTCGGTCGTAAGGGTGTAGCCATTAACTTTATCACAGATGAGGACAGAAGGATCTTGAAGGATATTGAACAATTCTATCATACAACTATCGAGGAAATGCCAGCTAATATTGCAGATCTTATTTAAATTATACAAAAACAACCATTTGAGCAGCCACATTATTGAAGCATCAATACAAAGCAAAAAAAAAAAAACAAAGTGCGCTCAGTCTGTAGCAATTTAAACAACAACAGCAACCAAGCTACAACTCAAACAAAACAACAAATTAAAGGAGAGTAAACTAAACAGCAGGATATAAATTAATAAAACAAAACCGATAATTGTTTTAGCTTTTTATAGATATATATCTGAAGATAATAAAAAGCTAAATATTCATTCATCCATTGTCTAGAAGTAATTTATACATATATTAAAAACAAAACAAACAAAAAACACGGAAAGGAGAGAAGACAGTTTTGTTCCCCAAGATACGATTTCTTATTATTTTATTTTTGTTTTCTTATTGCTCGTTTAGTTTTTATTACAATTGTATGAGTTATTACTCGTTCTGAATTTATCTTGCTTTCTTTTTTACGTATAAAATGGCTAACATAAAAGCTAAATTATAAAAAAAAAAATGATAAACTTGTAAAAGTAAACATTTCAATAGGTATGTGAGTATTAGCAATTTTTACTGTAATCGAAGGAAAACTAATAAAAAAAGTCTTTATTAATATGTCAATGCACATTCTCAATGGAGGTGGTTCGTGTTTTTTGTTTGAATGTGGTGTGTAGATGAGAATATACACAAGAAAATTTGGTGCTGGTGTTTGTCTCGTTTGAATATCTATCTGAAATTCAATTAAATTGGATTTGATTCAGAAAGAGTAGACGATATTTGCGTATCGAAAATGTCATACGATTACTTTCGAAAAACCGTTCAGAAATGCATGTGATATCTGGTCTGTTGTGAGTTCTCATTAAAGTAAATGTCTACATTGTTGAAACTATTCATTATAAATTGATATAAATAATTTTCCATCCGTACTGTACTCGTTGTACACTTCTTTGAAACACATTTTTTCGTTAAAATTTGACACTCGGACGCGTTGCAGCGGCTTGCTAACACAATATGGTGCCGGAAATGTACCTAAAACCTGTGAAAATTTATGTTAATTTCATACCTGATGCGATATTATTCAGAGAGTAAATGACCTTATAAAGTATTTGTATTTGTTGCACTTAATAATGTTCTCAATTTCATAGTTTTGCTCATAGAGTTTCTATTGAATAAGCACTCTTTACGTAGGGTCAACCGCTGTGTTGTCATTTTTTTAAATTTTTTTTGACTCGCCTTCACATTGACATTCACTGAAATTTCCATTCGACTAGCACCCACCGCCGACACCAGTACACGATGATTAATTAGTCGACTAATCGAGGAGGAGGAGTTTTGCAAGACAAATCAAATAGAACTGTTTAATTTATTTTTTTAATTTAAGTACATCAAGTGAAACATAGCAAACGTGTGACAAAAAGATTATTAAAAGAAGCAGGACAATGGGACAGCACGTATCCAGGACAGAGTTTGAATGGACATACACCGAGGAGCCACACGCAAGCCGCCGAAAGATAATTCTCGAAAAGTATCCGCAAATTAAGAAACTCTTTGGCTATGACCCAAAGTTCAAATATGTTGCTGGTTCCATGGTCCTGACACAGATTCTCATGTTGTTCCTAATCAAAGATCGTTCGTGGCCGGTAATATTCCTCACAGCCTACTGTTTTGGGGGCATCCTGAATCATTCGCTTATGCTAGCTGTGCATGAGATATCACATAATTTGGCATTTGGCCATAGCCGTCCTTTGGCTAATCGAGTTTTGGGATTCATTTGCAACTTGCCAATTGGATTACCGATGTCCATATCGTTCCGGAAGTATCATTTGGAGCATCACAGGTGAGTAACTCACAAATGTTTGCATATATGTACTGCCGCATTACGTGACTTATAAGGCGTAAATAGGCGTGTGACATATATTGATAGTGAAAAAAGAACCTAACGTAGAATTCCCACCCATGAGAGGCATTTGCTTGTGGGTTTTAAATTCCTTGTGATAGTATGATTCTCTTTTGTGCCCTGTTTGTGGAAAAATCGATGCATATTCGAATCTCGATAGGAAAATTTATTGCACAAAAAATTATCTAGCATCTGATTTTACTGTGTGCTCGTATCTGTTCGTTTCATTCACGTGTTTCGTATTAAATATAAACTAAATACGGTCAAAACCGTAATTGAATACGATACAACCCGGTGGTTATTAAACAAGGCAAAGGTGAATGACTTGAATGAGTTAAAGCTGTATCAATTTAATCATATTTTCAATCCTTGTTGAAATTTTAATGCAATTTTTTCCTGTTTCAGATATCAAGGAGATGAAGTGCTGGACACCGATATTCCTACACTACTAGAGGCTAAACTATTTTGTACAACGTTCGGAAAGTTCATATGGGTATGCTTGCAGCCATTTTTTTATATATTCCGCCCTCTAATCGTCAACCCGAAGCCCCCGACACGTATGGAAGTCATCAACGCCATCATCCAGCTTACATTCGACGGCTTAGTCGTCTATTTCTTTGGTTATAAAGCTCTTCTGTATCTCCTCGTCGGGTCGATACTAGCGATGGGACCACATCCCGTTGCCGGACACTTCGTCTCCGAGCACTATATGTTTGCAAAGGGGTTCGAAACCTATTCCTACTACGGTCCACTCAATTGGATTACATTCAACGTCGGTTATCACAATGAACATCATGATTTTCCAGCTGTGCCCGGCAGCCGCTTGCCCGAAGTAAAAAAAATTGCCCCCGAATTCTACGATAGCATGCCGCAACATACCTCTTGGACGCGTGTGCTGTTTGACTTCATTATGGATCCCGCTGTAGGACCCTATGCTCGCATTAAACGACACCAACGTGGCCTTACAACATAAAAATCTACGACATGGACAGCAACAAACCATTCGAAATGTCAAGCTTTTTTTTGGTATTGATGAATTGTTTCTTTACATTTTTCACCAGTTAGTTTTTATAAACTACTTTAACTACAAGGGAATAGATAAACATAAATTAAAGGATATATGTATATATTCGTGATGATTTTTTTTCTATTTTACAATCACCTATAGAATTTTCCTTTATTAACTACAATACAAATGAAGTGGATGTTGTATATAAAAAATTCAACTATTTTGAATAAAAAAATATATGTACACAAATAAAAAAGGATTGTTTACTCGGCATTTGTGTCTGTGATACGAAGGGTATAAGCCATGAAGGCTCTGCTTCCTATGATAAAAACTGCATTGAACAGTGATAAGACGCTTTGATTTGAAAATGGAAAATGAGGCATACAAATATTTTGGATTTATAACCATCCTGTAATTGAAAAGAAAACAGTGACCAACAATAGCTATGTATGTTGGTATCCGATTGTTTATGTGGTTCATGGCATTGTTTCAATAGAAACGAAAAATAGATAAGATAACAAGCTTTTCGCTAGAAGTTTTCAAGGGTGCTTATGTTTTGTTGATACCGCATTAAAAAAAAAAAAACCTCAATCAGTCAGATTCGTTTGTTAATAAAAGTTACACTAATTAAAATTAAGTTAATAGCATTATTATAAAACTCGCACAGTCAACACTGCCATTTGGTATTGAATACTTTAACGAAGAAGTTGACGAACTGGACCAGATCAGCTCTTCTCACGATGGCTAAAGACAACACGAATCTATCTCCACGGTTTGCGGAGTCAATGTGATGACATTCTCAGCAATCTACGCACTATGCGCGTACACACAATAAATCAGACGCTCATATCAAATGGGATAATCTTACCAACAGAAGTTCAGCCTTTGATTGATACAATATCCAAAAACAGTGTTTTCAATCAAACCCTACTCTGCAAAGTTAGTAGCAACCTCTTAAAACTTCTTTCTGATGTCCCTTTGCACGTTTTTAGAAATGACTTTTCTATTTCCTTCTAAGATCGCTACAAGGACCTCTTGTGAATATTTCCAATATCAAGCGATAAGTCCATTATACATAATTCTCCTTCGATTCCAAATTGAGTATTTTTACGCCCCGCATGTGAGCATTAGCTGCTCTAAAGTAAGCTGCTTATTCTTTCACACCAAATCAAGTCTTCTCATTTAATCAATAGTTTATTTACAAAAAAAAACTGAAATATGAGCCACTTGTCTGGATATTTATTACTCTATTACATTGCTCCAATGGATGTATCGTCACGTCAAGACTGTTCCTACAGCTGTTGCTCTGGCTTGAATCTTTTCATTATTATATTTCAAACGAGATACTGAAATTAGTGACAGACCGTATCCAACATTGTAACTCATACGTGTTCCTTAAAGTTCAAACACCCTTAATTACATCAACAACGAAGACTGAGCAACTGTTGGCAGATTCCAAACTGAATACAAAATGCTGTAGATTATCTCGACAATATTTTTTTTTTATTAAAATTCAAAGCATGGTCGTTTGTTAGAAGACAACCGTGTGATTCTGTTTGTGTGTACTCTTAAAAGCTCACATTCCCTGCAATTAACAAAAAAAAGTGAACGTGTTTTTTGGAACAGAATGCATGAAACAAAATATTTTCCATTCAATGCCTCTTAACACTTCGAAAATTCACGCGCTCAAATTTTCGAATAATTTGCTTTTAACATTTCTTTACTCATGTTGAAATTTAAGGTCAAATGAAGCAAAAAGGACAGAAAAAAAAAGACTTGGAGTACCTCCAATATATTCATGATCACGATTGACCTCAGCAGGACAAGGTCATTTAATATTTTTTTTGTAAACAAGTCAAAATTCATGCTTTTACAAAAAATATTCAAGTAAATAAATAGGAGAAAGTGAAAAAAATTAAATTTTCCGCTAAATATAATGTTCGATGTCTATAAATAAATCGAATACAATAAGAAGCTAAAAGAGGGGATGTATTGCATGAAACAATTAAAAGCGTTACTCGTTATCGACTTTTCTTTTCTTAAGGCCAGCCTGCTACGCAGCCTGTTATATATCCGCATTGTTCTTTTGCAATTCTACTTGACCCCAAGAAACTTATTGTCATAAATTTGTGGCATGTTATTTTTAAGTTTTGCACTGCAAACAGAACTCCAGGCATCAAAGTGTGAGGATTCCGTCCACCTGTGTATCAAACACCCAACCCACCAAGTCCTTCAAGAGCTTTCACTCTTCGAATTCACTGAGCATCATTTAAAGGGAAATCCAATAATAAATTTTGTTCTCTGAAACTTGTAAAAAGGCTGGAGCTTTTGCGCTCACCGGCATTCATCCGTAGAGAAGAGCATCTTTCTCCAAATTTATTGAGGAGCAGCCGTTTGTCCACAAACCGAGATGAGTGTGCTAGCAGCCGTTTATCCGAAAGATACTTATAAAACCGTGAGAACTAGGAAATTCGGTAGCATTAAGTTTTGACACATCCTCTGGTTCTCATCACTGCTTTCTCAATTCTATTCTACTATTTACATTCATACTCGTCCTATAAGAAACAATTTTTACAAAAAAGGATAACAGCAGCAGCCTATATTTATGTTTACTTAATTCAACGTGTTTATAGAAGAAAACTTATATGTTTGTAACTCTCTTTATTTGCATCGGAAATGTGAAGAGATTGTGTAAATTGAGTCCATTCACTAGAGTGTTTTTCAGTGAGATAGTGGTGTCTATGAAAATATTGACGAGGAATCACTCGACGATTCGAAATTGGATTTTAACTCGCAAGTGAACCTGACGCCGCCAGGAATTGCTCTTTCCTCATGGGAAGCATAGGTGAGCAGAGATGATGTTAATTTTTGTTTTCTTTTGGTCTTTGGTGTGCTTAATAGGGTTAACTGTAAAAGTGACTTATATCAGGCATCACTTCAGGGTTAAAAAGTGAAAGCAAGAAAAGAAAAAAGTTTTTTTTTGTTTGATAAATTAAGATTCAGACTGCAGCACAGATTATATAACATCATACATTTGTATTTGATAAAGTTTGTGCTCAATAGACAAAGTCTCTGCATAAAACAAAACCTCTTAGTAATATACCTATAAGGACTGAATTCAAAGCATTTTGTGATGACAGATTTAAACATTTTAAAATCTAAGTCTAAAAATATTTCCTTTGTTATAAAACAATTCTTTATTGTTTAT
>OY743226.1:84892826-85137087 GCA_963555765.1 Orthonevra nobilis
TGTGAAAATTTATAGACTTTACGCTGACACATGTCGGCAAATGAATGTATATGTGAACAAACGCTCGACAAAAAAAAGAAATAATTCTACATATCATACCTCAAACGAATTCTAGCTGACCTATCATAAACAACTAAGTGACGTACTGAACATTAAGTCAGAAAACTGTAAACATTTTCATATAAAATAGCATAGAAAAACCTAATATATAGATGTGTATATATGAAAAAAACAGAAACACACTAGACATCGGTAGCAATGTTCCTCCTTCCCTATCCTATTTTTATCTTCAACACCCCGTCTGCCCAATAAACTCAACTTCGAGGCCATGCTTGCTATTTAATTAACCTGAGAAAAATATAAAAAAAAATTCAGCAAATCAAACACAAAAAAAAAAAGAAAAAGAAGAAAAGCTAGCAAATCCTAACCCCTCATTCCGCAAGGGATCTTTGTGGAGAAAAAGAATCATGTGCGAAAATAAAAACGGAAAATTTTAGTGTGGGCCGTGCCAAAAACGCATTTTGAATATGTAGTTATACGAAAGCACAAAAAATAACAGCCAGTTTTCGCCAAATTAACGCTAAGCTCAAATCAATACCAATATTGATAACACACACATTATTTTCTGTAATTGTCTTGCTATTCCACTGATCAGCATCATAATTAATAATTATTCAATGAGCTGGAAGAACATAACAACGTTTGTTTTCATTCTCATGTCAAGAAAGAAATATTTCTGAAACTTTTACCCAAAAGCGAACTGAATATACACATGTTTTTGCTACCCTCAAGCGATTTATGTTTTTTTTGTCTGTTTTTATACCGCAGATCTATATAAAAAAATGTGTTTTCCTTTTCACTTAAAAAACGCTAATAAAATAAATACAGATATACTTGTATATGATTATCTGAGAAGGAAACAGTGGAATAAAAGTCGAAAATCTATGAATTTCCCACGCATTGGAAAAATGAGAAAAGAAGAACTAGGAGACACACAAGAACAACTTTGAAAATCCGTTCAGGAGGTTTCCACACGTGTGAGTATTTGAACAGAGTAGAAGTCGGAGGGTAAAGACGGTTAAGGCAAAGTACACTTGGGTACATATACTCGTAACAGTCCTTCGCTTTGCGTCATTTCGCCCAGGGAACCCCTTCATCTTTGTACAGTTATTTATAGAAGCAATTGTTTCGGTCTTCGCCATCGCCGTTGAAATAGGAACCATGTTACAGGACTCTTGCTGTGGCAAGGCTCAATTTATTCTTCTTTCTCATCTATTTACGAGATGAACAAATCACATTTATTTTGTTGCGAAATGAATTGTGGCGGAAAAATCCTTTAAAGTGCGCCTATCAGGTTTTCTATGTGCATACATTTATCTTTTTTGGGGAAATTTGTCCTGCACTATGATTACGCTCATCGAAAGTTCTACCATGCGTTTTCGGGTATTAATTTTACGTCATTTGCCTTACTGCCTGCTTCCTGTTTATAAAACGATGGCATTTTACTGGAACTAGATTTATCCATCCGCGGATGTTTAATATAATACAATCAATATACAACTGTGCGGTTAAATATAAACAATACGAGGGAAACTAATTTGATATTTCTGCACCTTCTGTTGCTAAGAAAAGAAAAACATAATATCGTTTATTGTTAACAGTTTTATTATCATTGGTGTGAAATAGGAAACTCGCCATATTATTATTCATTCATCGATGCGGGCAGAACCTGCACATTGTGCTGAATAATTCGCAAATGTTTAAATAAAATTCGATGAATAAGAGTTTTCGTATTCGTTTCTGGTTAAAAATTGTTATTGGTTATTGTTTATTCATATTACAAAGAAAACAATGCAGGATTATCGCACCCAAATAAATGTGAAAGGAGCTTCTGCCCGCTAAGTGGTACTTCGTAGCTCAGGTCTTAGGGCTTCATACTACCTCAGAGAGCTTTGGCTGAACTTCCCGGCATAATCTTGGAAATTACAAAAAAATACAATACAAGCCCGGAATTTGTTCATCACTCGTCAGAGGTCAGCTATTTTCATTCTTCCTAATGCTTTAAAAATCGCTGCATATTTGTTTCAGTCGTGTTTTGCAAAAAAAAAAAAATAGAATAACACTCTCAAAGTTTCGTTGCCAAAACCCCATGAAACTACAAAAAGAAGTACTGCGAGTAATAAACTCGAATTATTTTTTTGTAGTACAGAAAAATATAAAAACATTTACGTATTTTAACCAACGAGTTGAACATTTTTTAAGGTAACTAAATTCAGTCCGTTTGTGTCTCTGAGTAGAATCATGTTCCTTTTCTCTAACTAAAAAAAATTAAAACTCTTGTAGCCTCACTACTCAGCATATAGTTACATGCTCTCGAGTGTATATTCGTTTGCTTTGTTCCTCGGTATCTTGACCCAAAGTAGAATAACTAGCAAAATTTTATAAGGAGCGGAATGATATGACGAAAGGTTTTAAACGATTATTAATACCGATTTAATGAATGTTTGTAGATCTGATGTCAATTACAGGGAAAAGGTGCCACGATGGTTTCGTATACTGAAATGAGCAATACGTCCAGTTTAGTCTGTTCTTTGGCTTTTTCTCACTTGGTCGAGATCAAAATCCGATCGCGACTGCTTTCTCGGGAATTCTGTGCATTGTAGCTTTGGATCATGCACGATCTTTTTTTTATGAACCGTTTGTAGATTATTTTCCAACCAAAAAGTTGAATGGGTGCGGGAAAAGGAATTGAACTGTATATAATCAATTAAAATTTCAGACAATACGGAATAAGCTAAAGTTAAAAAAAAAACATGACAATTAAAATATTTTTGTTTTTCACGACACGGTGAGCGTACAAAGTGCTTAAGCATGCTTACGCTAACGATTATTTATCACCGCCACATATTAAACATCTTTTTTTATCCATGATGCCTATAGAAACATAAAAGCCTATTTTATTGGACTGCTCTTTGCGTAAATCTTCCTTAGGAATTATCCCATATTATTTATCGCAATTATTTTTCTTCAACACGATTTGTGCATTATAAAATATGTATATTGAAAGGATAAAATCCAAAATGACAATCCTTTTATAAGTTAACAAGCCACTTAGAGTATACCAGATCTCTTGGTGATTCACCTCATAAGATTCTTCAATCAGAATGTTTAACCAAATAATTATAATAATAAAAAAAAGATAAAAACTGAAAAATTCAAAGGAATAAATAAATTTATATCATACAAAAGAATAAAATGAAATCTTGCATCTATTTGATTTATGAGTTGTTTGAAAGGAGAGCAAATCGTTTTCGAATCAATAAATAAACCAAATTCGTAATGTAAGCTAACCGACCACGCAGCGAAACGAACGTAGTAAGTAAACAATTCCATGAACACAAAGGTGGTAAAGATGAGGATGTTCAAATTAATTCACCTACGAACAATTGTATTCGAACGATATGATGGATATTTTTGTTAACCCACACGCTATTTCGAGAGTTTTAAAATCCTAAAATAAAATTTTATGTATTTATCGGTCACACACAACTCTATAACATGTATGTAGATGCGTGTGTGTTGCTAAAACAGGAGAAAAACACATTTATTTAATATTTTGGGTAACTGAAATAACGGTTCACGCTTTAATGAACTATAAAATCTTAAGTAATGTCGTTTCAGATATTGATCGAATTAGTCAAATTGTTCGTCGTTGAATAATGAACGCAATATCCGTCATCCCAGTCGTATGAGATATATTTTTGTTTCTTCAGATAAGGTTTCAGATTGCGTGAAACACTTGGTGCGACATACAACTTAAGATATTGCCAATCAACAAGGCAATAAAGATTATTTTGGTATTTGAAAAGTCTATATGAGTGTTTACCTCGGAGCTCGTTCAAGTGTCATGATAAAAAACGAATCCACTGATTTGGAATGATGTACATCGATGGATATTAATACGCTGGGTGGTTTTAAGGCAATACCATCGGTATGAATTGACTTTAACAAGGCGTTGAGTTAAAACGTGTTCGGTTGACGCGACAAATTGCATAATATATGTAGTTGTTACTCCAATGGCGCAGAATTTTAGATAAGCCTGATCTACTTTGAGTTTGGAAAGATTTTCCATTCCAAGTTATGTCATCATTATCAGCTACCATATCTGTTAACGAGAGCCGAGTGCTTATGGCAGGCCTAAGATGTTATTTACAGATCAAACTTTGGTCTACATTTTTCATTGTATTCTTTTAAAATAAAAACTTTTATTTCGCTTGCATTTCAAATTATTTTTTAACTTCTTGTGTTTGTCGCCAATTATACATGTTATTATTTAAAAATGAAACAGCTCTTCGTTTATCTTGAGAACGAGAAATAAATAAAAATTCGCTTTGGTTTTTTTTTAATATATGTACATACATAAAAAAAAACTCGCACTAAACCACAAGTGATTTATGACTTTCCTTTGATGTCACTTAAAACTGAAAAGAAAAGAATATCCAAACAAATGTACATACAAATCTACTTAAAAAAGAAAATTATAAAAGCAATAAGCTCCAGAGAGAAATCTGGGCGCCAAACGGTCTAAAATTCCAAGTCCATGGCCTAAAAATTGCCGGCAGAGGCATTCAGGTGGTGAAACAAAATCACACAATACACCCACAGAAATCAAACTTAAGTCATTTTCCAAGAATAAAAAATTTTTAAAAATTCTTATATTTGGAAATAAATAAAAAAGAAAATACATGCAAATGTGTAAATACAAAAGTATGGGTTGTCTGATGACCAGTCAAACCTCAGCAGGAGAAAAAAAACCGAGAAAAACGAACCATCTAAATTGATTAAGTTGACGTAAAAAATAAACAGTTGCACTTAGAAACCAAATTGTCGACGAAAATCCTGCAAATATGCGGAAAATTAAGAAATTTACCTTTGCAATCAATTTGAGTTTAATTTCATATTTCGGAAATACGGTGGGAAAGTGCGAAACACGAAAATCAGCGATTTTTATTAAGCAATAAATTTCAGCCAACACAATTTCAAAATAATTATCAGCAAGAGGCAGGGCGCAGGGGAATTCCTCAAAAAAAAAAAAAAAGCGGCAACCGTACAGCAATAGCAACGGCAACAAGCCGAGTGAGAAGCCATATTTTGGACAGTTTTCGAAAATAGAAAAAACATCCTCTGTGATGTGGGGAGTCATTGAAGACGCGACCGACAGACGTTTGGTTGTGCGTTGTGGAAAATTTAACCTGCCTCGGTGATTATTCTCGGTGGCGGGCATTGCTGACGTCAATCGAATTTGGGAAAGTTCACTCTATATGTGTTCCTTCCGATAAAATGAGGTTGTAGCCATGAAGCAATAAAAACCAGTGCCACCCAAAAGTGGTAGAATTCACATTCTTATATATATACCATATATATTGCCGACATTTGGTTGTTACGAAGCTAATAAAAAGGTTAACATAAAAATACTCATAAAAAAACAATCCTTCTCCTGTTCTGCCGGGAATAGTTTATATAAATGAGTTAATTGAATTATTGTTCAAAATTGATGCCACGTTTTCGTTTAGAACACTTGCGAGGGATTGTCTGCATTTGGTCGATTGGCCTCACAGCGCGATTTTTAATATTTCAAAAAATTTGTGAAAAGAATAACTATAATCACTTCTAACTACATTGTCGTTGGTTATCTTCACGTATGGGAGGTGTTTTTTTTTTTTTCATTTCTTCGTTATTGTTGACAAGCATTAGAAATAAAAAAAAACCTTGTCACTTGTTTTGTTTTTTCCTTGCTAAAAACTATTTTTTTTAATTTGAAATAGCGAAATAATTGGAGTCATTCGGAAACGGTCAAGGATGTTTGTATTTTAATAATTAACTCTGCAAAAACCAATCATGAATGTTGAGTTACTTCTGATGTGCTGATTTACTAAAAAAAAAATCATCCTTTCTATTTCAATAAGAACTTGAATTAGATTCTCTTAATTTGTTTCAGAAAAACGTCTCTCGTTTCGCATCATGAAGTTAACAGAAGGTCTAACAAATAGCAACGCCAGCCATAATAATAATAACAACCAAACGAATGGCAACAATAATGGGAATCCTACCGGTGCAGGTGCTGTAAAAATGTTGGAGGTTCCTAACGCGACTTTTACACGCCGGACCAGTATTTATAAGAAACCGCCAGAAAACACAGAAGGTGGCATCATACATATCATCCCTGAAATAGATCTGCCCCTTATGACATTCTCAGACCAGTACGACATCGAGAAAACCGTTGCTGAGGGTTGTTTTGCGAAGATCCTCCTCGCCTTACACCGGCCGACGAATACACAAGTTGTACTTAAGGCAGTCCATGCTGAATTGACTACACTCAAGGACTTCCAAAAAGAGTTTCACTACAATTACCAGCTGAGCCACCAAAGAAACATCCTGAGCGCTTATAACGTTGCCTTCCAGACGAAAGATTACTACGTTTTCGCTATGGAGTACGCACCCTATGGAGACTTGGCAGCGAATCTAGGCGCCAATGGCTTACACGAAAGTGCCTGCAAGCTTATCTCCGAGCAACTTAGCTCAGCTCTTGGATTTATGCATTCAAAATTCTTGGTCCATCAAGATCTTAAACTCGAAAACGTACTGGTATTCGCTCCAGATTTTTCAAGAGTAAAGCTATGTGACTTCGGAGCGACAACAAAGCGAGGGGTCCTGGTACACAAGGTTAAACATACATGGGTGTCGTTTGTTCCGCCCGAAGTGATAGAGATCGTTAAACATGAACGATTTTTATGTCGAACGAGCAGCGATTCATGGCAATTTGGCATTCTTTTATATTCCATCCTGACGGGAAGCCCTCCGTGGAAATCAGCCGACTGGGTAAAGGATGCCAATTATTCCGCATTTATGAAATACGAGGAGAGAAAGACAACAAAAATTCCTGACAATTTTCGAAGGTTTTCATCTCGCTTGATGCGATGCTTCCGGAAATACCTCAGCCATGATCCCGATGATCGCTGTAAGATCACCGAGATCACCAAATACATGAAGGATCGTTGGGTGGAATGCAAAGTATCATCATCAAAGTCAGCAACGCTTATCTCACCACAACCAGATCAAGATTCTTGTATATATTTGAACCAACGAGAAACCAAATCCTTCTCTGATGAGAACAAGACCCGACTTAAGAGACTCATGAGCAGCTACGGCCTTGAAACCACAATCGATCAGAGTGCAGTACGAAGAAGAGTTCTCGACTGGCTATCAACTTGTGATAATAATTTCGACACCGAAGTAGAAAGTTTGGTTGTGAATGCTGGCCAAAATGAACTGGGCCAAGACACCCATTAGAGCCCACTGTGGAATTTGCTCTTGGGAACTTAATATCTCAGGTTACAATGTTGTGCGGATGTGGACTGCAGTATCCATTCTTCCATAACATCGGCATTTTGACTTTGTTTTCTCCAATTTGGGCCACTCAGAAATGTACAAAATACTTTTTTTTTGACAATTAGTGGGCATGGCACCAAGTATGATGCTCCGCCAAGAAACTGGGCCACAGTAGGAAAATAGGTATATATACATACATTCAATCTTATCATATCAAATGCCATTCAATGCAATAGAATTTCATAAATTGTGTTGAATTGTTTGTAGTATGTCAAATGAAATGATTCAGACTACTGCTATTGGGGAGCTTTCATTTTTGGTGAGCATCAAGTCTTGATAATTGTATATGGATCAAATTAAGAATGAAGTTTGTAGGAATTTACATGCTTTTATTTTCTTTATTTTATTGTACGTGTAAGAAAACAAATTTGTGATCATATCGTTATATTGTAGGAAAATTGTCGTCAAATTAGGATCAATAAAAACTACATAAGGCTGTAAATAATAAAAAAAAAAAAAACATTAAATACTTTTATAGGAACTTAAGGGTGTTAGATAGCTTTTGTATAAATTAAATAGATTAAAAAATAGAAATAATCATGATTTTTGGATAAATTTGTGAACTCATACTTATTTTTTTTAAATACATATACATATTTACAATGTAAAAAATTTGTTAAAATAAAATATTTAAATAATTTCTCTATTTTATTTGGTTTTTCGTAAATAAGTTTCTTATGTTGAATTTTGCTACTTGTATAACACAATGACTCAATAAATTACTGAATACATATGTAAATATTGCTAACAGGAAGATAAACTTACTGTTTTAACGATATAGATGTATTCTATATATCAGTTGGATAGTGAAAATGTGATGTGTGGTAGCGTAAAAGTAAATGTGTTGAATTAACTTTATATCTAAGCGAAAAAAAAATTGAAATATACATTCATATTTATTTATATATAAACATGAACAAAAAACAACCTTTGAATAATCTGATTGTTTCTTTGATCGTGATCATGGTCGGGTCTTGCCATTGAATGAAGGCTGTTGATATGTTTTGAAAAACAGGAGAAAACATTTCGAATACTTTTGGAGGATGGAAAATTGACAGTGGGAAATGATGAGACGTTGATTGATTTCCTGCTTTCAATTTGAAATTTATATTTTTGTTTAAATTTGCTCGTCCATCAAAGATAAAAAATATAATAATTTTTTACGGCTTTTTGTTTAAAAAAATTAATGTCGGAAAAAAAAATGGACTTCATCTCAATAAATAAATTCCAATAATAAATTTGGATTTACACCATCGTATGATAGTCTTCATCTATTCCGAACACATCATGATATCTAAGAAAGTGATTTAAGATACTCCTAAGCCTTGCCTTGGGGATAATAGCCTCTGATTAGCAAAATCATCTCCCCAAAACATTGACTGCAACCAAACAATGTCTGCTTTCCGTCCAAAGAACAATCAGAAAATTAAGCAATTTATATCTTCTCGAGCGTTTCGATTTTCCTATTTATAAATTAAGCCAGAAAGGCATGGGATTAAGGTAGGTTCAAAGAAATCACACTTCTTAATTTTTTCAGAAATCGCAGCAGCCAGTATGAGGTACTTTTGCGAGATAAGCAGAGATTCTATAAGTATTTTTCCTTTATGTGAATATCCTTAGATTCACATTGAATGTATATGAATGGAGGGTTAAGGATATATTCATAATATTATAATAATAGGTAGTCCAATCGTCAACTTGATTAATAATAGAGTGCCATCATTGAGGTATATTGTCCAATAAAAAAATAGCGCGCTCATGTGGCAGAGGCCATTTCTAATTTTGTCCCTTAGGCGGTTAAGGTTGATGTTGTTTTGTGCTTATGTAAGAAGACGTTTTTGACTATGTTGATTTTTGATTTCTCTATATTTGTCTTCCCGGATTTTATTCCGTTCACCCACATTTCCCCTGATTTTTTTTAGCTTGGCTTGTGCATGTTATTTTGATTGATTTCGCTGATGTATTGTAATCGATTCCTACGATTGAAACATAAGCTCTTATATGTTCACATTGTGATTCTGTAAGACTTTTTAGAGTGAAATTTTGGAAGAAGTCCTTGATCGAAAAAGGAGCAAGTTTCCTTTGACTTTCATATTAATTGTAAAAGTTATGCAAGTTAAAAAATTAAAATGAGATCTTTAACAGGATTTGCTAAAATGAGGGGATCTTTAAAAGGATTTAAATTGTCTTGCAAATAGTTTGCAACTGAAGTTTTTTTTTTATGAAAATCTGCATCAATCATGGTTGCTCTGAGATACACCTTCGATTCAAAAAACAATTTTCTGTTCCAATATTGTACTCGTATTTCATACGATTTTTAATAAATAAATTTGTTTATATTTTTCAATCAAGATTCAAATATAAATAAAAAGTATATATTATTGTAACCTATTTCTGGGTTTTACCCGATCACTCCAAAGGAATCTTTTCTTTGATAACCTAAAGTGGGAGAAAAATATAGGGGATCAGTCTATTTTACTCTAGCACGTCAATTCACTGTATAACCTTGGAGCACATGTTTCGATAGATTTCGTCGGTGTCCCAAGGACCACGCTCGGGCAATGGCAGTCCCCTTCTTCGAAGCTCCTGAACGCAGTCCGTGAGATCGAGTATTGGAAGTGGATCAATGCCAGCCTTGGACACTTTCCCTGCCAAATACTCAACATAGTGTTGGCTAGAAAAAATTGCACATAAATTGTAGATAGAAAAGCTAAATTGGTTCAACTTACCGACACAGTCCAGCGTGGTTCTGCTGTACATCGGCATTGCAAACGGTATCAACTAAGCCCGTGGGGGTTTCCTTTTGCAATGGAATGGGACACTTAGAAGAAGACGTAGATCCGTCAAATATGACAGGATCAACATCGTAAACTACATTATTTTGCCTGAGGAGATTTTGAAGCTGCAGAGGATTCTTGTCTCGCAAATAAAAGAGACAACTGCGAGGATGATGCGAATGTAGGCCAAGTTTGGAGCAATAAGGAGAAATGTTACATTTGGCACCCATCATGAAAGGCCTGTTGCAACCATAGCAGAATTCGAATTTACACTGCGTACAGGTGAAATGCATACAACCGCCCCTAGCCAAAGAATACTTGAACCGACATTTAGGACAGTCGATTCCGTTTACAGCTAAATGATCGGCGACTCCTTTGGCTTGGACCTCCGGATCGTTGGCATCTTTCCATTCTTGGAATTTCTCACAAGACAAGCCTTCATGCTGTTTTTCCCACTAAGAAAGAAAAGAGAGTATAGCAGTGAAAAAATGTTCCTTGTTTGTGATATAACTGATTCTCACAGTCTTCCGACATTTACTGCAGGTAACTGATCCGCAGTCAGGGCATATAAGTCTTTTCTGCTTCGGCCTAGAAAAGAACCCCGAGGAGCACTGTATGCACCACTTGAAATTCGGGTCTTGAACCAAAGTTCTGTCTCGAAGCTTTCTTTGGAATAGCTCGTGTACATCAGGTTCTATAATGCTCTTTAGGAATATATCCAAGTTTGAGAAGTACTCAAGGTTTTCGTCCTCGTGAACATTGGGATCGTGGAGCTCGGGTATCTTGCAGAATGGACAATTGCAGTCATTAATACTTCTGTCGGTAATCTAAAAACGAAAGACTTTTTTTACAGATGCAAATTGCAGCTGATTGCAATACCTGAATTGTGAAATAGTTCTTAGCGCACTCCTTGCAGCATTTGTGCGTGCACTTGAGCATCGAGACTATCTCGTTCATTGGATACAAGCCCATACATAGCTCACATTCTTGTTGCAGCAGAGATATCGCCTGATCAAGATCACTACACTCTTTTGCTGCCCAAATAGAAACATCTTGTTTAAATTTCATACCAACGAGAGCTGCTGCCAGTTGTGCCTCTGCGAAGTTCGTCACCAATTGCTCATTTATCAATCTCCTAGCTAAATCCTAAGAAAAATTTTAAAGCCATAATTCTGTCTTCCACTGGTTTCAGCTTACCTCCGGTTTTTCATTTTGAAGCTCTTGCACGCTCGGATATGCCCTAAAGACAGGAGCACTCTGCTTTCTCAGACGAAGTTGAATTGGTGGCGGTGGTGCTTCTTCCTCCGAGGTTGTATCCTGGTAGTCTTCGTCGCTGAAGCAGGTTTCGTGGTATTTCTTTTTAGGAATCTTAGTGATCTTTGGCTGTGTTCGAGACCTCTGAACGGCATGCTCAGCGATGGAGTTTTGAAACTTTGATATAGCATCGGTTATGGACTTCTTCCGGACAGTGGTTGGGGGAGGAGGTTTTTGAGTAATTACTGAGTCTTTCGATAGCTGAGCTTGTTTGTTGAAGAGCTCCTGCTGTATGGCTCGAACTGAAGAGATTCCAATTGGCGAAGGTCCCGAAAAAGACTTTGATCGGGTCGAAATAGTATTTGGTTTCGCATTTCCTGTGAGCTTGGGAATTTTACTTGTATTCCTCTTTGGTGGAGATGTACGTGGACTTTTCTTCTTGGGTGTGTCCGGTAAATCATTTTCCAGTGATTCATTGTTCTTTGCAGCATTTTCAATAGTGTTTAGTTGAGATGGTGTTGAATTGTCGTCGATTTGTACAGCTTGATGATCAGAAACATTTGGAGCTGGAGTTATTTGAGATACGTTTTGCGCATATGTGATTGTTCCAACAGGCACATCCTGCTGTGTCCTTGGAGACAGATTATGTTTTGCTTCCAATAAGAAAGTGCTTGGTTTCCAAGTGGTCTGATCATTAACAGGCGAAGACGATGAACTGTATGTATAATTTGTCTTATTTTGGTTTTCTGAAGTACTAACATCATGGAAAGGGGTTGGCTGTACAGGCACATCGACATCTTCCAACTGGATAGGATTTTCCGTGTTTATGGTCAGTTTATAAGGCTCATCTGGTCTTTCTTCTAAAACGATATCAATTTTATCTGCAAAAGTTCGATTTTTTTCGGCTTTATTTTGGGTGGAGGCTGAAGGCACATTGATATTTATAGACTGAGTGATGTCCGTTGGGAAAACTGAAAATTTTGGATTTTGTTCATTTATTTCTGTGGCAGCCTGAGGCATTGGGTCTTCTATCTCATTTGCAGAAATTGTATTTCCGACTTCATTATCTTTTGCCTGCGAAAGTTCTGGAAGAGGCGTCGAAATAAGGTTAAACCCTTCAAGTTGTTCCGTTGGATTCACTACGGCATTTTCTTCGGTGTTCCCTGTTAAATTACTCGTTTCATTGGTGGCGATTACATTTGTGTTATTTTTAATTTGTTGAGATCCAGTGGGAGTGATTTGATCAGCTTTTTCGTGGTCTTCTGGAAAAGTATCATCAACTGTCAATACAACATTTTTCTCTATTTTCGCTTCTGTTTCGTCAATGGTTATTGCTTGAATATCATTTAGAACTATTATTTCTTTAATAAATGCGTGTTGTGTATCTGCAGGCGTAGTTTCACTTACAGTTCCTCCATGTTCCTCCTTCAGAGCATTTAACTCAATGTGCTCTTTAATTTGAGATGAAGATTGTTTGGAACTACTTTCAAGTTCTTCAGTTTTAAGCATTTTTACCTCAACCTTGGCAACGTCAAGCTCAAAGTTCTTCATCTCTGTTTGAGAGGAATCCCTTGGCGAAACACCTAGAACGATTGAAAGAGAATTATGGCTCGTACTTGTTAACTGATTGTGATTAGTTAAGCTTGTTTGAGAACTGGATGATTCCAAATCGATTAATGGTAAATGATCTTTGGATGACTCCTGGTATATGAATTTAAGTGATTCAGGAATTTTATCATCATTAATGTTGACATCTTTTATTTCAGTATATTTAGCTTCATCCATTTCTTCGACGTCATTCAAGGAATTTTCGTCATCGTGACCGCTCTCGAGGTCAACATTGCCCCTGTCACCATCAACACCATCTTCATCTTCTTCCTCCTCGTATTCCTCTTCGTATTCCTCGTAAGAATAATCTTCACTATTATCATCATCTGAATCAAAGGCAGCCATGTCGAAGTTAATCTCTTCTTTCATTTGTTTGATGAGACGTTGTGTATCTTCAACAAGCTCTGATAGGTTTTGTTTAGATGGATCTGAATACTTGAAATCTACAGAGTTATTCGACATTGAAGTTAGTGTCCTGAAAGAGGATAAAGGGGTCGATGATAGTGTAACATTTTGATCATTTCCGAGGATAAGAAGAACTTCAGTTTCGGAAGCTGGAGACTGTAGGGTGCGTTTGGTGATGTTCATTTCTTCACTATTGGTACTGAATAGCTCTTGGTCTGAATTTTCGTTGTCAGTGTTAGGGGGCGGAGATTCTTGAGGAACTATGTTTTGCTGTTGTGCTGGCTCTTCAACGACGTTGAAAAAGTCTGCCTCATCATCAGATGAATTTTGAACATCGTCGAAGAACTCTTCATCCTCAGTTGACGGATATTCTTGATCCTTTTCTAGTGATGGTTCTTGTAATTGGAGAGGAGACTCCACTGCTTTTTGTGAAATCGGTGGACCTTCTACAGACTTAAGACTTGCAGAGCTAATTGTTCTTCTTATAGGAATTCTAGAAGTCGATTTCTTTTTCAAAGTCGGAAGAGCTATTAGTTTTTCTGGTATTTCTGCTTTACCTTGAGAATGACTTTTTGTTCCAATTAAGAGACACTTAGTTGCCTCGTTTTTTAAAGGCTTTTCACTGCTTTTTGACAGGAGCTTATTTGTTTCTTCGGCACTTTCTGCCAAAACTTCAGTTTTTTGCAAAATATAATCTTGTGAAAGTTCTTGGCTTGGCTCTTCTTGTCTTGTCATTTCCTTCTTTACATCGATGGTTTTTAAACTTCTACTGGGGGGTGATTCTTGTAATTGGTGTGTGTGCTTAATGGTACCTTCAATTGATTCCACATGTCTTTTTATAATGGTGACGTCTGTTTTCCGCTCTTTTGGGTTAATAAGAGAAACACACGGCTGTTTCTTTGCTTTGTCAGCTTGCTTTTTAGAAGTGCTTTCGGATGGGCGGCTTGTTTGTGCACTTATTTTAGATAAAATCAATTGTTTTTTAGGAAGTTGAATATCGACAATGTCATTTGGTAAAGGCTCAACGTTTATAAAAAACGTATCGCCTTTAACGTCTACCTTAGCATTAGGTGCATCTTTTAGTTCATTGTCTGGATGAGCTGCTATAACTTTTTCAAAAGTTTGATCGGAGTTGAAAAGCTGTGATACATTTGAATTGCCTTTTTCATCATTTTCTGAATTTTTATTTTCTTTTTTAAGTGATCTCCGCATACACAGTCTCCTATTTCTTCTCAAGCTATTTAAACCAATCCGGAAAGAAAAGCCGCTGAACCCACATCTTTTATTTAGTTTTCCCTTTTTTCTTTTTGAAGTTTCGTCGGCACT
Organism: Orthonevra nobilis; assembly: GCA_963555765.1. NCBI lineage: Eukaryota > Metazoa > Arthropoda > Insecta > Diptera > Syrphidae > Orthonevra > Orthonevra nobilis. The sequence continues at coordinate 84,907,646 of OY743226.1, forward strand.
AGTTTTGACTATTAATTCTGGTACTTGCTTCTCATTACTAACAGTGCATTTAGCTTCTTTGCTTACGGAACTAAATACTGTTTCCACATTTTTAACATTAGCTTGAGTATCGTCTTTATGTTGTGTCGTACTCTTTTCAGTTTCTTTCGTTGAAGCCTCGTCTAGGCTTGTGCCTTCGCCTTCGGAAGATTCTTCGTCATTGGGTTCTAATGCTTTGCCCATTTTGTATATTTTCTTCGAAGCACTACTATACAAATTGAGCTTCAAGTCTTCTATTTGTCGTCTGACATTGGCTTTGTCTGTGGCCATTTTAAATTCAACCGTTTCAGTAACCTCCTGAAATTCAACTGGGGTTTCATCTCTTAGCAGACTGTGCTTAATATTTGGCTTTATAACTTCTTCCATTAGAAACTCACCAGCATCCACTGGTATTGGCGGTGATGGTTGCGGCTGTACTGGACGTTCTGTCTCTTCATCTAAATGTGACTCCAAGAGTTCACTTTCCACCTGATCGACGAGATTAGGCACGATCTCCTGTATGTGCTGCCATACAAAACTCTTGACATCTGTCTTATGTTTCGAAACATTTTCAACAATCCTATGAGTAATAATGGGGCTCTTCATGAAGATTCGATCCGCTTCAATATCATTTTCAGGCTCAATAGGTTTTTTAGCCAGAAGATTATCCAACATATCCTCAATGCTTTTCAAAAATAGGCCGCTTTGCTTTGCCTGCACCTGCTCCATGTTTCCAATGAGGATCTCCAGATCCTTAAGTACATTTCTATTCTGCGAAAAATATTCGTCTTTACTCTCATGACCGTAACTTGATAGGTTTGTTATAGACGATGTTTTTTTAAATTGAGCCTGATCTTGTGTGAATGTAAATTGATCTGCATGTGCGCTAAGAAATTCATGAATTTGCGAACTGACTTCTAGAATAGAAGAGTTAAAGATAGAAGGAAGTGGCATTTGAAAAAAAGAAACAACTAAATGGCAGGTTTGATCTTAACTAATTTAATCCAACTCAAACATTATTTATAACTGGTTTCAAAAGCTTTTGAAAATTAATTTGAAATTAGTAATAATAATATATGTATGTGAATATATTTCAAATCAAATCAATTGCCAATCATTTGCTACTAACCAGAATTCGGAGGCGGCAGCATTTGATTAGCACTCTCGTTTTCCACACCCCCGGGTGAGCCCCAAACCCTCATAAGAAATGGCTTCAACTGAGTCTTATTTAAATCCATCAATGCTAATTCGACATTTCCATGGTGAGCCGTTAATGCGGTTACGATATCTTCGCGTGAGAAATTTCCCTTTGCAGAAATATCAAGATATTTTCGTTGTCGCTGTTCGACGCACTCGGATATAGACTGCCATACATTGCCGCCATGCATACGTAAGGCTTCTCGAGCTTCGATTGTGGATATCGTACCAATCACGTTCTCAATTCGCTCTTGCCCGTATTTAGTGGCTAAACTCTGAACGGTTTGAACCAATTTCGACCAGTTTTCCCGTAGCCAAATCACCGGGTGCACATCGCCACAATGCTTTAGAGCCGCGTGCAACTCTTCGGCCGTGAACTTGTAATGATCGGCTTCCTAGAATAATATACATAGTAAATAAATAAATTAAGGAGATATGATATCATTAACGTGGTAATTCAATATCAAAAGCGGAACATGTTCGCACGTACTTTCAACATCATGAAAAGTTCAATTTCGGGGTCTCTGGTTGACTCATTTCTTTTGGACGCTGCATAATGGTCAAAGAAATTGTCACTCTTATACATTTGAGCCTATGAGCGGATGGGGGCAATAAATTTAATGGTCAAATTTGATACACTTCTCAGGACTAACCTTTTGCATTGCTAAATAGTCAACATTTGGCAGTCTGTTCTGTGCAATTGAATGTGGGAGTTCATCGAAGCGTATGTCATTTGAGCTGCGATATCTGTCGGCCTGCGACATGGAATTTTCTCTGAACATTTTGAGGTTTCTCTCTTGACTTGCAAAATTATCGATTTCCATTGAAGACATGGTGTCTTGTGTTGGAGGAAACATAGATCTGGGACTGAAATTTCTAGTTGGGGGAGTGTAACACTGGTTCTGAAAAGAAGAAATCAATTTGTTTTCAAGACGTAATTGTAAATGGAAAAGTACCTGAATATCATTGTTCGTTAAATCAGTTCTATTCGAAGCTTGAATTGCTTCTTTCTCAACTTCGTTTCTAACTGGTAAGCAATCGTAGGTCTGTAATTAATTAAAAGTCCCAAATGTGAGATATTTTCTATAAAGACCCTGGTACACCAACCTGAGTGGCGATACTCTGTGGCACTGGCGACGTCGCTGTGGATCTAAGTACTTTAGATAATTCCTTGGGAGGAGAAGAGCCACAGCTGGTTGACACTTTTTGAATTTTCCTTTCCTTTTCAGTGTTCGATGGCTTAAAAGTTGTACTTGTTTCAGCATTACGTTTTGCCTTACTTGCTTCTGCTTGTATATTTTCGTCTAAGGCTGCCCAAATATCGTCGACGGATGCATTGTCTACAAGGTGGGAATTTTTACGATTTTTTTTAATTATACAATTGAAAGCTATGAATGATCCTAGAATAAGCAATTGTCTCGTATAGCTTTTCTTTGACTCGAATTGAATTGAAACAAATATGTGGATCGGGTCTATAAAAGGTGTATTTCATAAGGAATGACAAAAAGATACAATCGATACGACAATGACATGAGGCAACAATCAATGAAAATCGTTCTAATTTGTATTGGTTGTGCCAAGGAAAAATGAAATTTTTCTATTCCTACCTTTCTTCTTGGCCGCCTTTGTGCCGTTGTCTTCGGATGGCGATACTTTAAGTTTAGCTATTCCGTTTGTGGTTGAAGAAAGTTTGGAAGGCGATCGCTGCTGTGTCTTGCAGCAAATAGAGCAGATTTTTGTCTTAGCCTCGTTAATAAATGTACAAAACTCACATTCCCATTCTTGTTCGGGAGTGGATGGTGGAGGTCCGAGGAATACACAGTCATCATTTGAAGCTTCTTTGAACTGATCTTCTGCTTGATCTTGAGTTTTTGCTATTTTATTATCATCCAGAATATGGTTGTTGTCATCGCTTGCATCTAGACGTATAGGTTCTGGCTTTGACTTGGAGGACTCTCTCATCTTTTCTTTAATTTTAGCTTGTACAAGAGCTCTTGTTGAAGGCGTTTCAGATGCTTCGGAGTCCGGCGAAATTGGAGAATCTGAATAGACTTTTTTGTATGAATTAAAGTTTGTGTTCGAGTTGCTATTCGTTGAAGGTTGGCGTTGGTGCGTCCACTCATTTTGTACTGATTTTGTAACCGATGGTCCTCGTCGATCACGTGATGTTAGGACCTTTGATCGCAGTGCTTTAACTTCTTCTACTTCATCGAGTGTCATCGATTGAGATGCGCTTGAAACTCGTCGGCCACGACGTTGACTTATCAAGCCAGATCGTTGCGACATAAGTGATCGTCGATCGTCATTATCAGAATCTTCATCGTCAGTAAGTTCGTTCTCGGCATAAGTACTACGCTTTTTACGAACTTGCATTGATTTTCGGCTTAAGGTAGGGGAGGGGACCCTGGAGCTGGTGCGTGATGCTAGTCGAGAACGGACTGAAGATGGCATTCCTGTGTGGCCTATGTTAAAACGAAACTGAATATAAAAAAGTGCAATTGTAAACAACGGTGTACCTGGATTCATTTCGGATACACCCATGCCCAGTGGGTACGGATACATTCCCGGCATGTTCATGAATACTGGTGGAGGGTGTTGCATCATATGCTGTGGTTGTGGACTTGGATAATACCCATGTGGTACATTCAGACTCATGTTTGACCTGTTTAAGTTCGCATTCGATGTTCCAGGCCATTCATCCGGACGATGGGGTTGATTCCAAACTCGGTGATTATTGCAGCTCATGCAGTTCAACTGAGCCATAGATTGAGCCTTAAACTTGTACTTTCTTAAATATAACTCTAAGGCTCTGAATTTTTTACATACCTGTTGCATTTGGTTCTCTCCAATCCACAAGTGTGAATGATGGTCCGTTGGTCTAATTTGATTCAAGTTGAAAACTGATGCGCTGATATTCCTTCCACCAGTACCATTTCTCATGCCCATCTGGTGATGAAAATTAAATCGAACATCTTCAGGGAAATCGAATGAATTGATGCCGGATGATATGCTTCCAGATCGAAAATGTGTAGGTGATGATATATTTGAGCACTGATCGGATGGTAGATTCTAACAGTTTGTAATGACAAATTTATTTTTCTGAAGGTTGCAGGGCACGTGCTACTTACCTGAACACCGCCCATTCGTCCATTGGCTTTCTCATTCGCTTTTGCTTCCCTGTGCTGCCGGTACCTTTGTTGCAATAGAGCCATTCTATCCAATGTTGCACTAGCTTTATTTTTGATCTTTTCCAATGTGATTGATGGTGGCCTCTGGATTGCATCGAATACAGACTTGCTATTCGGTGTTGTTGATCTTGATGAAAGTCCATCACTAGGTGTCCTTGGTGTTTCTGGCAGCGGCCGACTACTTAGATTCAAACCCCTTTTCAGAGAACCAAGACGCTCTTGCCAAGCTTGTTGACCGGGAATTGGTGATGTAGTTGATATTGTTGCTGCAGAACCAAAGACCTAGGATCGATTTCTAAAGTTATTTGCCTTCAAAAATGCGAATCATTTTCTGTTATCAAAACCAATCAATTATTAAAAAGACCAATGATTATAAATAATTTATGTATTTATTGTGTAAATTGTAAACCAGTTAACAATCGTAGGAAAAAGTAAAAGTATCTGTTAGAAAGTTAACTTATAGATAGAAACGTGCATCTCAATAAAAATGGAATACTTGTCAAACGGAACACAGTTGTATGTATATAATTTTTTTGTTTATATATTATTTATATCAAACTTATGAGATGGTGCAGAATCGTACCTGATCCCTTCGTAGAGGCATCGGTGACGGCATGCCTTTTTTGTTGCGACGTGGTGGTGCAATTGGAGGTGGTGGATTACATGCTGCCTTTGGGGGTATAAGAGGTGTACAACCTCGATTTAGTTCAATGGCCTAGAATAAAGATTTCATCAAAGGTTATTTAATTTTGTTAAATAATTCTTTAAATCGTTTGCTGCAAGGCTAAGAATTTGTTGTTCGATATAATATACTATATTATGTGATAATTTTTGTTTATTAGTTCTGTGTGCTTCAATGTTTTACTCATTAGTCCCTGTTATGGTAAATATATATGTATGATTATATGATTATTCCAAAGAAATTTAGTACCTTCCTCAAGTGAGTCTTCCGCTTTGGATGCTTATGAAACATATCATCACAAGATGCACAAAAAATCTGCTGAGCGCATTCATCACACGTTACCCAAGGGTTGTTGGATCCACATAATGTGCATTTCATTGCAATTTCTGGTCGTCTGGCATCTGAAAATAGCCATGCCAAAAATTCATCATCCTTCCGCGTTTTTTTGTTTTGTTTTGTTTTTGTGCATTACCAGGAGTTTTTGGACGACTAATCGGCTCGTTCGAATATTGCTGGCCAGAAAACTCGATGACCTCATAGTCAGGTTCGGTTTGATTCTTCTTTGGCGGCAGTGCCGGTGGTCGCGGTGCTGTCGCACCATTTGTCGTATAGGGTGGTGGGGCCGGTGGCTTTGGACCAATGCGATCACTGGCCTCTGTCTGAAATTTGTTTTTTGTATTTTCATTAAAAAGATATTCTAGAACTATTCTAGAACTCTCAATACGTACCACCCATTTGGGCATTGGACGTTCCGCTTTTAACTTCGCAGGGAGTGTGTGTGTCTTCGCTTGTGAGTTCTAATAAAAATGTATATATATAGAAGAGTATTATAAACATAAATATACAAATATGCAAATATAAACATAAGAGCAACATAACTCTTAATAAACTTATTTTGTCAACTGTATAGTAAACGTGCTGGGCCCGGCATATTATTAGCACTAGCATAAGCGACTTACAAAATAATTAATAAAATCAGATCAGAAATTATTTTATTACATTTCGAATTATAATATTTCATATTTATTGCTGTCGCATTTTTGAGAGCATGATTTAGAAAATAAAAACACACTCCACTGCACTAGTGATCTAGAATTCGGGACCACATTTATTTACCGCTTCCAATCTGAGAGATACAAAACTAAGTGTAGGTATTCTATAAATATATTCAAATAAAAATATTTAATCGAAAAAAGGAGCGTCGGCAAGTTTTTCCTACGCGAATGAAATTGTGCACATTTTTTGAAAAAAAAATAATAAAAAATAAGACCGACAAAATACTTTCCTAAAATGGTTAAATTTTACATATGCAACTTACGTTCATTTCTTTTGGCTTTGATGTAGTATTTGTGTAGATTTTCGTCCTCGCGTTAATGTATTACTATCCCAGGGTATGTTTATTGGATTAATTTAGACGTGTAACTATTTATAAACACCATATGATGAAAAAAGTGCAGGAACTGGTGAACAATTGCAAGGAATTTTTTTTTTGCTGCACCAAAATATTTTTTATGTATGGATAAAAATCTTACATAACATACGCGTAGAGCACCACAACCAAGTGTTTTGCATTAAAAAAAATTAAACATACTATAAGTTATTCACTTTCGTATTGTGATATTTATTTCCTCTTAGATCACACATTTACAATCTATTTCATGAAGTGACCGGCGCTTTATGATTTTTTTCTAATGAGAAAGAGGCCAATGATCATTCTGGCTTAATCGATTTCGAAGACTGAGTATTCTATCTTTAGGCCAGAAGGAAAAGGAAACAAAATAAACGAGAACTTCCTGCGGTACTTGGCAGAGTGTAGGCACAAAATTATTCGTATCGTTTTGGGGATCAGTCTAGTAGACGTTCAGTGGCCACCGAATCCCGAAATAAACTGAGCATTATTGGAGACACTCAGAGGCTGCTAACAGAAGACTACCAATACGCAAATCTTTTAATTGTTTTTATTTCAATTTTCGCCTTTGTTTTTGTTTTATTTTCGGGAATCGTAGCGCAAGGAAAACTACGCTAAGTTGCGTTTGTTTTGAAAGGAGGTTGAGTTGCGCAAACATTTACGATGGAGCGCTAGTTTCTGTGGCATTTGGCTTAAGAATTTGTGTTTATAGTTAAACGAAAATACACCGAAATTGTATCATCACTCACTCTACCATATGTCAATACACCTTGTTGAGTGTCAACTGATCATAATTGTGGCTTTGACTTGATTCGAAATTATGGTTTTACTTAAGTTCAGTCTCAAAGGTAATAACATTTTGGTACTCATTTGTGAAAACTGCCGTTGATGTTTTACATACCCTATCCGGCGCTTAGGAAGCTTTACGAATACAAAACGGCGTGCTTTCTGTCTCAGCAAATTGACTGATTAAAAAAAGTGTATAAACAACTGGCATGTTTTTTTCTATAAACTCACGTGGTAAGCAAAAATAAGCTTTGAATTTACATACATTCATATGCACAAACATATGTGTGGGTACCACCAGACTTTATCCCTGAAGTTGAACAATAAAAATAAAGCTTCAAAGTCTATGGCCGCCAAATAGGGTTGGTTTACTTTTGGCTCAAATATCTGCACTGAAAGCTTAAATCATTGCAAGAAGTTCTGCGGCTTTTTTTACCACCGCATTTGGTCGTGAAGTTCGCAGAAGATACAACTCGGAAAAGTACACATATTTAAGGAGGAACAGTTAACCTTTTAACAATAAGTGCCTTGAAATAGTGTGAAATATGGATTAGATTAGTTTGAGAAATTTTATTATAAATGTGCCGCAGTGAAAGTACGAGTTCACCATAAAAGAGTCAGAATCTCAGCAACGGTTAAAAATCAATAAACGATTTTTTCCTTTGGCTAAAAAGGCACGCATTTTTGCAAAATAAGGAATAAGTCGAAGAAGATTCTCAATGTCACGTGCTGCGGAGTCTATTGCAAGTAAGAGTGCCGATAGGACGATAAATTGATGAACTAATATCGCTATTTTATTCAGGCAAAACGATGACTGTTATATTAGGATATGTACCTTAATTATAAATATAATATTTACAAGCATCATATTTAACGCAGAAATATGGTGGATCTGAATGCACCTCCAACACCTCCGATGGGTGAGAGTTCAAAGATTAAAAGTCTTATGGGACGAACGCCTGGCATACTTAAATCGAAATTTCTAACCGTGCTCGGCAGCAGCAACGAGCTCCTCAATGGGATTTCAAATAGAGTACGTATCTTTGGAATGGCCTTATGTATGTACATATTCATACAGCGTATAATAAATTTTATGTTTTTTTAAACTGCTACAAAAAAACAGCATACAAACATATGAAAAGTAATTATTTTGAAAACCTGTGAACAGTCGCTCTAATATGGCCTTCTTTCGTTTATCGATTTAAACGTTGGATTGCCTCTTAGCTGCACAGCTTTTCCATTAATATGATAATGATAACAATATTCGTTTTACTTTAAGCTGACTTTAAGCATAAGCTCAAGTGATTCCGATTACTGTGATGACGATGAGGAAGAGGTTCCTCAATGTAAGTGGAATGTGGTTCAAGGTCGCAAAACCGACACAATTCTTTACCATTTCAGATGACGAGACAATCGACTATACTAAGATTGATTTCGAATCAAGGCGAGTCAAGGCACGTCGCGCTCACGAGGAAGTCATTTCTGGCCGTTATCGTCATCCAAATTGGACTCCAAGTAAGCTATCGCTGTGATTTTTAAGGTTTTTTTATAACAAGTCATTAATGATAATGGTTTCTGAAAGAAGCCGTTTTAAACGAGGGCACTTGTGCTGCAATCGCAAGGTCCACATCTTCAAGTTCAAGTAGTTGCAGCCCGAGAGAAGGTGGTCGTAATTCTCGTTGCATTTCAATCGATTCAAAGTCTACTCGGAATGACATTGACATAGAAAATGACTTAAAAAAAATCAATGAGCTTCTGAGTATGCCACCTGCAATCGATGTAGAGCCACCGTCAGAACTGGGGCCATCTGAAGGAAAACTTAAAGCCACTGCTGTTGTTCCCAGTAAAACCTCAAACAGTAGTACGTTAACTAGCCTTCATGACCCAGTGCATGCGAGTCCAAGCCTCGAGTCCACCGATTGGAAAAACTACGTACGTTCGGAGTCACAGAACTCTGTACCGTCATGGGCATCGTCAATAAGTCTGGATGAGCACCGTTCCGACGACCCATCGAAGGAGTTCATGAAGAAATTTAGTGGAATACTATTTAGCAATCCATCGACTATTGGGTTAGAACTGAAATCAGAGTTTGGACAAGTTGCTCGACAGGAGTCGGGTAGAATATGGTTTTGTCGATACGTTTTGGCGCAAAAGTTGAAATCCAAACGAGTGGATGAAATAACTTTTTATTCATTAGTTCAAAACTTTGCAATAATCCTCTTCGAATGTACAGAATATGAGGACTACACACCAGCAGCTAGCATTATGAACATGTGCTTTACATTTTACCATGAAAGTGAGAATAAAATAAACATTTTTTTCGACATTCTTATTTATTTGTAATTCTTTTCGTTGGTACAGTTGAAGTTCCTGGCTGCGAGCCATACAGAGAATACCTTTTTACATACCTTCGCCAGCAGCCGATTTGGCACACCCTCCGCTTTTGGAATGCTGCATTTTCCGATAGCCTTCAAAATCATCGCACACAGAACATGAGTGTTTCAAACAAGAAACGCGGCAAAAATAACCCAAACACGTGGACATCACTTTCTCGCGGACAAAGTGAAGGTGAAGAAGCGAATTCGGACTCCTCGAGCTCATCATCGCACCATAGCTATGCACAGAGTGGTTTCAATGATCTGACAGATAATAACAGACTCCAGCAATATGTTGCTTTCCAGCAACTAGGGTAAGTCAAACAAGTGCCTTCTCGGCAGAGCTCTTATAGGATTCGACTCTTTTGTAGAACGTTTACTTGCAATATGCACTCGCTTGGTATCAGCAAGGATTTGTGCTTAGAATTCCTCAGAAAACAAAGTTTAATTGTTGGCCTACCTAAAGGTACCAGGCTTAATTTTTAATTTTTCACTAAATTATTAAATATTCAATTTAAATAGATAAAGTAAACCTCATATATGATAACATCAATCGAATGTACCACGAAACCGATCTGTGGGGCGCTAAAGAGCCGTGAAGGCTTTGCCATTACCATCCATTGGAAACTTGACTTTCAGATGTCTTCAACATGCGAATGTTCACTTTTATTTTAATCTTAACTAAAGTATTACTTTCTCTCTATCTATATTTCTCTCTTTCACTCGTTAAAAGATAGATTTTTAATTTTTAAATTTTAACTTATCGAATGTCGAAACAATTTTAGCTCCATATTTTTATTCGGTGCAAAATGTGATACGATTTGCTTTGTGATTTATTTACATACTTACAGAATATTGTTATTTATAGTATGATTGATAGGGTAAGTTGAAGAATAGGTACAGTAGCAAAGATTTTCAGAAAATTTTGAGCGCATTTAATGGGACATAAGCTTTATTTTTTATAAAAAAAATGTTAATAAACATAAAATAGAATGTCCATCGGAAAACAAGAAACAATCAAATGTGTGAGTTGTGAATTGAATAAGGAAAAACGTAATACTATTTAAATGTGTTTACATATGCATATTCAGAATTTTGTTGACGAAATTATTTTAAAAACAAAAAGGTTGAATTCGAATATCAAAATGTTCAAAATGCCTGGATTCTACTTAGTGATGACATTCAAACATGAATTCGTGATATGACATATCAAATTTCATGAACGATTCAAAAGTTTCGTCAAATTGATCAACTAGATTTCCAGTAATCCATTAATTAACCACCAAATGAGACACCTCTACTCAAAGCTTCAAATACTTATTATAAAGATAACAGCATGTGATGGTTTGTATTGCTCAAGCATAATTTTCTTTGAAATCCGCTGTATTTTGAAGCTATGAATACAAATATAAAATCTTATTTGAGTTCGGTATTTTTGAAAATAATATGCGGTTGACCTATTGTGACTTACAGGCAATTCTTGGGATAAATAGCTATCATGCGAACAATACCATTCTACAAACTACGACGAGAACATTGAAAGTGTATTCACAGCAATTCAGTGCTTGATATTTTATATAACAATTTCTGCACTGCTTTTAGAATCCTCAAAGTACTTACCCATTCGTTATATGACTGATTATTTGAATTATTTATAACAGTCTATAAATTTCACTTCAAACATATTGGCATACACATTTCCTTTGCAGCATCACCACTGTTCAATTGCAAGATGACCCAATGCTTGTTTAACAATAGAATTATATACGTGTACGGGAATAAAGAATAATACAAAAACTTAAATTAAGTATTGTTGAAAAGGTTTCAGGAGGCGTTTTCCTTCACATTTTATAAAACTTTTTCCTCCCTCTCTGTTTTCTTCAAGTGTAAGCTAAAACTTAAACTACATAAATTACAATCAAATGTTGATGATTTCTTTTACATAAGTTGATTTGTTTTATATTTGAAAAAAAAAATAGAACAAAAACAAGACATAAAAATCTATTGTTATTAATTTAAAGATGATATTTAAATACACTTGTATACATATATAGAATTGACATACTAATAATTAAATAGGTTTAAATCTTAAAACTATGTGATTGCATCGATTCTTCTAAAAAATACTTTTACAATTGGATATTTTAATTAAAATCAAAACCAAATAAATATCATGTTATTTTTTATTTTACGTTTATTTAAATATATACAAAAGAATTCAGAAAACCTGCCCTTACCATTTTTTAACAAATGACAAATTGGGAAAAATGATTGTGCTATACTTACAATAGTAGAAATTACGTACAAAAAGGTTTCATTTATTTTTTTATCCCAATACATATTAGAGAAAAAAGAAACATTAATACTTAAGTGCACTCGATTATGAAACCTTTTTATTAATAATGATTTTAAATGTTTGTGTTGTTTAGATTGTTTTTGAATACAAACTTCAGTGTCTAATAACAAAAAGAGGAAACAAATTGAAATACTGATTATTTCCGAAAAAGGAAATAATAATGAAGAGATGATGATTTTGCTTTAAAATTGTGTTAATGTGCTAAACAGAAAAGAAGAGTATCGTGATTTTGGCAATGTATTGTATGTGTGCAGGCTTTATTTTTACTTTAAACTATTTTTGGAAAAATATTCTTTTTCTTTAAATGAATTAAGTATCTTTTGCTGGCCAATGGGTACTAATTTTGTTGATCTTGTTTTAGTGCTTTATTTTGTGACTAGCCTAGATTTAATCGACAAACAGTTGGAAGGCCACTGAACCCATTCGCTCTCGTAGACTGCCGTTGTAGATGATATTTTTAGCCCAAGCGCGGCATTCTACATTTAAAAGTTGATTGACTTTAAGCGATTCAAATTGTACTGCAACGAGAGGGCTTAAATATCCAGGCTGATTGCGATAGGGATAATAATATGCGGGGAATCCGCGTCTTGGATAGAATTGAATTGAACCAATATTCTCTTTGTCAAGCGAGTGTTGTCCCTGGCAGGAGATCCAGATTTGCTGGCGCTAAATCAACAGTTCGTAGTTACATTAGAAAAGGTTTTTGAAAGTTAAATTTTGTTTTACCTGAGTTTGGTCTATGCTTTTGATGTGTTCTTTTAAATCGGTAGGCATTTCCGCTGGCAAGCTGTCTACGTTATCATAATACTCTGGATTCCAATCGAAGATCTTGTTCAATTTAAGGAAAACACAAGGGCGTCCTTTGTTATATCCGTATTCATTTTTGGGAGAGCAGGGACCAAATGAGTTCACGTCCACGATGCACACTTTATTCGGGTCTGTTGCTTGATTGAAATCACACACTTGTTGATATAGTCCGCCACTTGTGTTGTAAGCTAGAAGATAATAAACTCAGTTTTCTAAGCATATACATACAAATAGATACATATGATTGAAGGTACTTACGAGCAAGAAATTCGTCCAACAAGTTCTTCCAATATTTGTATTCTCCTGACTTTTTCGTGTCGAACTGTATGACTGAGCCGCGTTCAGTTTCATCACTAAGTGGCCGAAATCCAAGTCCAGGATTGCTCCCGATTAATGACGCATCCAGTTTCCACTTGGGTTCAGCTTTATTGAGGGTCGAAAATAAACCTTGAAGGCAAATTGTGAAGAGACCGGCTAACACAGCGTAGAAGATGACATAGAAAATAAACAATCGACCTGAAATTAAAAAAATAAAAATAGTAATTTTTATTGCGTTCATATTTTGTTTGCTCTTTCTTTGCATTCATTCATTCAATTGCTGAATAAGTTAATAACAAGATGCTTAAACAAATTATTACAATAAGTTTGATTTTCGTCATTTATTCTTTAAAAAAAACAGGAAGAAGTCCTTCAATTCACTAGATTTTTTTTTCAAAATGTCAAAATCCCAATTTTGTCCATGGAATTTGCTGTAACGTTAAACCACACCTTCGTCAGGTTGACTGCTGCTAAACAGTCTCTTTGTCAAAGAGGGACATCTATATTTATGTATGTTAACATATAGATATTGGTCGGACCAGAGTCATAGATATATGGTTTACTTTGGTTTGCTTAAGTACTTTCATACTGTCTCACAATCAAGAATTTAATTTTTCTGTTTCTATTATTGATCAAGACCCCGATGCAACTGCAGTCTGATAACATTAAATTTTTAGTCTCGATTTTTACGGGATCAAATCAAACTATAAAAAATATAGCTCTGAAATACCAATATAAGTAACTTCGCCAGCTTTTACAACGAACCATTTATTGGTAAGCATAGAAGTATTTGCGTTTTCTTTTTTATGACTGACTGCTTTTGAAGCACTATGAGATAGCATTCGTCTTTAAGGTCAGCAACTTAGTCCATGTGATAACTTCAAGCTTACTTCTATAGACGGTTATAATTTCTTTCGACTCAAAACTTCTTCAGATACTTTTTACATTAATTTCTCGATTTCCACCGATTTTTATACATTCAGGTTTTACAAGCTTCATAGAAATTCATGTTAATTAGTGCTTTAAATTGAAAAATTAACCCATACAGAGACTATACCAACAACTTCACACTATGTGACATGTATTCATTAAAAAAAGTAATATGTGTTCTTCAAGTACGTGATATTTTCCTCATCCAAAAACTTCTGACAGCAGCTGACATTACACTTTTGGCATATCCAGCACTGCAGTGAAACACCTACAATCGTATCTAATCGGCAGTTATATGCAGGTTATTTTATTTATTCATTTACACAAAACAACTTTATGATGACTTTCGTTTGTACTTGCATATTTTTATTTGTGTTTTTGATTTAATATGCTTGCTGGTTTTAAGATCACACCAGAACCGACTAGATAGAGCAATTCATCAAACACAAAAATGTGCCGGAGAATACGAAACCCATCGCCAGCAGCTTGTTGCGCTTAACCCCTCCGCTTAACCCTACCCCTAATGTTTGCTTATTTTTTTTTTTTCAATTTGTTTAGCTCGCATTTCAGTTTTTTTAACTAAGGTGGTGTCATTGTATGTGCGCAATCGCCCGTGTTATTGGAATTATATTGATGTATTGATGCTATAAATTTTGTAACTAGATTGAATATGAATAAGGTGTATCAATGCCAAGGTTGCAGACACTCCTATGACTTTTTGTAAAAAAATTTGTATTCAAGTGGGAAAACACTCGCACAAACGCTGGTTCGTATGAGTATCTATGAAAAAGGAAATTCGAGAACGTTTAAATGCAACGTGTAAAATTAGATATTGCTTATTACACTGAGTATAAATATCCGGCTCGTACAATGTTTTTTTTTGTTAAAATAATTTATTGAATTATTTTATCAAACAATTTAAAAAACGAGACAGTTCAGTTAATCAGCAATAAACTTTGAATTTTTGACAAGTATTGTATTATATGAAGTTTGTTTACTCCCGTTCTTTCATAATAAACATTGAAACACATACGTATACGTAAACCCTTAGTCGACGGCTCTGACCAACAACACTGGCGCTGTCCACACTGAGTTAATGAAAAATTTCGCAATCTGAATAAACTTTTTGGGCTCAGTCTGATGTTCACAAAGACACATAAGATGTTTAGTATCGAGCTTCTAAGTGATAAAATAACTTGTATCTAAATCGCTTAGCGTGTGCATTTATTCCAGCCTCTGGTCATAGTATTCAAACAAAAGGCCATTTCATGTAGAAGTTTTATCTAAAGAAACTTAAGACACAATGATTTAAATTATTGCTAATGAAGATGAACATATACCTTTAAAATTTTCCAATAGACAAAAGTTCAATATTCACTGCTTTATTCATCTGGTATTTAAGATATTTTTTTACGTGAATTACGTAAATAATGACGCATTTCAGCATTTTTTTTTAAATCAATGGAAATTGAATAGATTTGCATCATATTTAGGCCTTTTAAAAACGAAAAGCCTCAAAATATTACACACCGAAAATGGTCCAGTGAAAAGAGCAAATAAATAGCATATCTGTGCGCGGCAACTATATGTATCTAAAAATAGTACAGTTTAGCCGAATCTAATAATATTTACCTCTCTCCGTCAATATGTATCTATTTATGTATTTATTTAAAATACATTTAAGAATTTATACAACTGTTACGGGTTAACATTGCTTCATTATTTTCCTACTCTTTACCTTATAATGAAGCCTTGATGAATTAATGGAACAAATGACAAAATGATAATGATAAAGTATAAAATGGGGTGTATGCAGCTCATTTGGTTGTAGTAAGATAGATATACAAAACGTATATAGCCTTGCAACGTCTCCGGTGACGAAAGGTATGATGAACCTTGCAAAAACCCGCAAGGCGATTCAAATCTAAGCCCAAACAGGAAGTGTTCTTGTTAATTGCTTATAATAGAGGCCCTCATATAGCGCTTAACCATGATGGACATTTTTGTTTTACGATAACTTGCGATAAGTATTACAATTCATTAAATTTTCGTGAGCAAGTTTCCAAGTTCAATAATGAAAGAGGCAGAAAATATGTATAAACTTCGGGAGAAATAATGGCGATTATTTAAAAAGAAATAAACTTGATGGCTCATAGGCATGAGGAAATTAAAACTTGCTCTCATGAGGGATGACTGAGGTCTCCAATTAATTTTCATGTGAGCACTCATTTTTTCACAATAGGCCAGTTTGTTTTGCACATTATCCACACGTTACTTATTTATAACCTTCTACATCTAATTGACTATTTGGAATAGTTTAGTGCATTACAAAACGAGTGGGCTCACCTTGACTTAAGCATTTTAATTACCTTAATTCAATCGCTGCTGCCACTGCAACTTTACTAACTTGTTCCCGTCAGATAACAATGGAAACGTTCACAATATCCTTTCTTTACTTTGTCTTTCTATGGAGAGCGCATCATGTGTTCAGTTTAATCAATCATCCGTAATGTAGGAGCGTATACACTGTATGTCAAATGTTTCGGGGCACCACCTTGAGTTTTCTATTAAGCCAGCATCTATCATAGATCATGATAGCAATGATATGGTGTATAAAACTTGCATAAGAATTGCAAACAACTAGTTCTTAAGACAATGATGGGGGGCTGGAACGACTCACAAAGCTGTGGTATTATTTCCTAAGCCTAGAAATTCATAGCAAATATTTTGAGTTTCTTAAATTTGAAATCGCTATTGGCCTCTGTTTACGTAAATGGCCAGGAACATTTGAGCAGTAGTGTATGCATGAACGCGCTCCCTGCCAACTGTTATCTTAAATACCCAATGGGCACCAGTCTTCGTAAGTTTTTAAGTGCACTTGTGTTCCCTGATGAGGTAAACTGACTGCGACCCAAAAAACACGATGAAGTAATCCGCTTACTATATTTATATGAAAACTTAAAGAGTACATTTTTTCTACGAGAATTTTATGAAAATTCATCATATTCCATCGACAACAAATCAGTAAGCATAAACTCTCTTTGTAAAGTTCTACATATTTTAATCTATTTTAAGGAAACAGTGTTTTAGTAAAAATAAAACGGAAACCAGGTCGCTGGGTGTCATCAAGTGCATGACATCATTTCAATACTTTTCCCGCCTAATTTTTTTTACTGGGTCATTTCGAGTCCTTATTCAGGGCTCATTTCTTATGTGGCCAATAAATAGGATTAAGGAGAGAAGGTAATGCGATATCTTTAGGGGTGGTGGAAATAAAATCGATTTCGAAAATCATTTCATACTTTTCTACTCACCTAGAAACAATCTCATTTTCTTTTGAAAAAAAAATGAATAAGTAAATGTTAAACAAGAATTCCAAACAATAGTGTCAGATAATGTCTTGCATATTGTATGAACACTGAGTATTCACGTCTGCAGTGTCTAAGGCGGTAAGATACCCATGTTTACTTGACTTATTGTTATAAATTGGTGTATATCAAAGTCTGTATTTATTTCTGTCAACAGCAATGAGGCAATATTCTTAGTCTTCATGCATCTAAGCCTAAGCTAAACGATTTCGGTTCGAACTGGATTTAACAGGTGAACCGATACATAATAACTAGACAACAGCGGGAGAGCATTATGTTTACTGTCTGTATATTAATAATAAATCGATTCGCCTGCCATAAAAAATGCTTTTGCCATACCAGTAGTAACTCGAAAGGTAAACTCGAGAGAAGACTTTTATTTTGTTGTGATGGGAGAAAATTATCATTCGAATTTTGTATTCCATCCATAAGATATATACATAGGTGTTATGTAGATACATATGTGTAAAGTATCTTTTTCACAAATTTCAATTAGAATTGAAGTGATACTTCAATTAATAACGTCCATTGGTTAATAATTGCGCATTTCATTTGCAAAAAAAATATGAATAAGTGATTCTTACTTGTTTCGATCATGGGTTGGGTTTCTGCATAGTACTGAAGTCGGTACTTATCTTATCTCTCCGCGCTGATTAAAATCATTAGTTATTTCAACATACCATGTGTATATATTCGTATACATGTGTAGCAAAATTATTTGAGGACACGGACGACATAACGTCACAGCTCTGGTTCTTCTCCCATTGAAAAAGAAAACACAAACAAAAAACTTATCATCTCCAACACGAAAATCATTGAAAATTCATTTGGTTTATTTTCTCCGGGCGGACTTGTTCTTAAAGGCTATAAATACCAAAGTTACTCGTACCTCTCGTTTGTGTCTTATACAAATAATCGCTTATCCGTTCCTTGTTCTCTCTCCTATGCCTGTTTCTGTGCTTTTGACCCATTAATAAGATTTCTTTACTCTTTTGTGTTTTCAAAAATAGTATATGTACTTGCTGAATATATACACCCCTTCCAATGTCATCCTTCAATTTTGATCAGACTTTCTTAGTTTACACGTCACAACTAAATGAAATGCTCATCAATGTGCCATATGGCATTTACTATTACTGTGTATTCATGCAAAGGCACACTACACACTTGTTATCAGTAGCTGCTTCTATACATTTGTAAACACTTTTTTTTTTTCAAAATATGACAATACAATAATACATACTCTCCTCGAAATTTTACTGTCTTGAATTCTTTGTTTTTGCTTTGAGTTCTCTGGGGTTTTTTTTTTATGTAATTAAATATATTTTTTTACGAGAAATAATTCTTTTTTGTACTTGATATTTTTCGGGTAATCGTTATAATCGTCGTTGGCTTATCTTTTGCTCGTATGTGGCTTAAAAGCAAAATTGTATCTAAGCCGTATTTTAAGTCATAAATTCTAATCTTGTATAAGGCACTGGGCTTGAGGTAATTACGATAAGCGCTCCATTGAATGCGATTTATCTTATCTGTATCGTTTTTTAAAGCCATTTTCGTTCTTATCTGTAATATTATTATATAGGTATTCGCAGCATTCTTTTTATTTAAAAAAAAAAAAATTACTTATATGTTTTGTACTTATGTCAGTACGAGGCCAGGTGTGTATAGTATCTTATTTGTTATGTCATTATTTTGCAAGTATTTTCGGCTTAACTCGTTCGAAAATCTTTCGAAAACAATACGCTATGGATGTTCATAAAAAATTTCGTTTGCTGACAGGTGTCTTTTTTATGGTGACATGTTCCATTTGAGATGTTTTCACTGCACGAACATTGTTTTTTTTTTATTACATAAATAGGGTCAGGATCCCTAAGGACTCCCAAGGCAAAGCTTTGTGAATTAATTACGCCGATTGTTTCTCATTATAAAACGAAATAAATGTAATGTAAAAATGTATATGCATTGTATGCAAATGTCAAAATTGTAGGTTTTTATTTGCTTTAGGAAAACCAGATAAAGAACAAATGTGCATATATATACAGCTTGAATATTAATTTATTGAGATGTAGCATGCATAATGAGGACATGTTTCAACTACATTTGTTCCAGAAATTATGAAACTTTTGCATAATTGTTCATTGTTCATTTGAATTTTTCCATAATTTCAAAAATGACAAAATTTTATTTCGTGGGCTAGAAAATAAAAACATGAACATAAAAGAGTTCCCTCTTATTTTATTTCCAATTGCAAACAGAAACGCAATCATGACTTTCGATTTGATACCATCTGTTTATTTTCAAAATTTAATCTCAAATAGTGTATATATTTTTTTATTCTAGTGAAACGTACATGTAAACACAGAGTTTTTTTTAATAAGGCAGATAAAAGTAGCTGTAAGCATTCACATGCACATTCCTTTTATTTTTCTCTGAGAAGAGAGAAAATAAATGTCGAATACAATGTGTTACCTGCACTTGAAATGAAATAAATGCGATTGATTGAAGATTGAACATCAATGAATATTTGAAATATATATGAAATATTGTACGAAAGCCTACGCCTTGCTTGTGCATTTTTTTCCTGTTATAGTTCTTGCTTATCAGCATTTTTAAGATAGATAAACATAGTATTTAGTAAACAAATTTTCGCTTCAACTTACCCCAACTGCTGGCTGTACGTCCTAGGACCGTTCCGTTTTTACTATTGTAAAGGAATTCTAGAAAAGATTGTTTCACCTGTGGCTGCGGGAACTGGAATTCATAGGTGGTAGTTGCCACTCCATTTTTTTTCTCTGACATGATGATGTTAGATTGCAACTTGTCGAAGGCTGAGATTGATACACTTCACTTAAGTCCTTTGCTGTTGGCTGTGTGATTACGCTTATTGTGTGTCGAGTGGACGAATGTATAAGGTGTTGAAATTCAAGCACTTGTCTTAAGGTGCTGCATTTGCAAATGTGTGCGAGTTTATATGTATATATTAAACAATTAATAAATAAATGAGCAAAAAAAAAACTCTTTTTCACCGTGCGGCAGGAATTTTAATTTTTTCGCTTGTTTCAAGAGGAAAGCACTTAACAGTAACGAAGGATATAAATTATTATAATCCTAAAAATAAAAACATTATTTTATTTTTGAGAAGCAAATACAGGGGCAGAGTATTCGTTCACTCAATGTCGAAGCGGATGATTCCCTGCACGCGTGCTATACCCACGAACTTAGAACACTGACTAAACTGGTGTTACTGAGCAGACGGTTTTGTAGCTAACAGCACTCTGTGGGACTGGCTGGCTGGACTGACTGCCTGTCTTAATCGATGAAAATTCATTTACCCAGCGCGCAGAGCTCAAATACTTAGAGCTTTTTTTTTTATATTTCGTCTGTCGAATATTCCGCTTATTGCAGGTTATTTATTGAACAATTTGTGACAGAAAAGTGTTTGCACAAAAAAACGCTTCGAGTTGTACTTCTGATGAACTGTTGCATGTGCTGAAGAAGAAAATGGTGCTATTTCGATCTGTTATTTTTTGTGATTGTTTCGAAAAAAGAAAGAAATAACGAAATCGTCACCATTTGATGAAATCGTACTGATAACAGAGCGAGCGAGCGAGAGAGAGTGTCTGCGGTTGTAATTGCAAGTGCAGCACTGCCTTGTTGTACATACTTGCTGTCGTTACAAACCCATTCAGTTCGATGTTTTAACTATAACTGGTTTGCTAAAAATAACAATGATTATAAAAGGCATTCGATTTAAGCAATTACATCCGTCAATTTGGTATGACTTACATTATTATAGAATTTTAAACAATACTTATTTGCTTGGACATCATGTCTTAGGCCGTTCAAGATTGTACTATATTAAAAAATCGCTCTGGTTTTCAGATTCTCAAGAAAACCTGCGTCATATTGAGGCCTTGTTGAAGAGTAGCCCTAGTATACAAATTACATAAACTCTCAGTTCATTGATCCTTGCACCTGATAATATATTAATTGTCAACCGTAGGCGTCATTCGTATGTGTACAATACTTGAAAAAAGAATTGATCACAAGATCACCAGCAACGTTTCACACTTAAGTTGCATTGAAATTCCTCCTCGAAAAAAAAGAAAAATCCAGTTTTTCTGGTTCCAACCGGTAAGCAACAACTCCGAGGTAATGCAGATCAGTCAATTAATTTCAAGTACGCATCAAAGTTTTATTATAGTATCTACCTGTGGAAGATTTTTTTCTATATTTATTTTTTTCGTATTTATATTACTTTCTCTCTCGAGGTCCAGACATTTATTCGATTCGGTGTATGCCATGCGGCAATTTATAGGGGATAGAAAATCTCAAGAGCAGTTTTAGGTGGTTAAGTCAGGTTAATGTCGCTCGATCTTTGTGTGTTTTTTCTTCTTTTTTTTTGACAGCAAAAGTATGGCTCAGGCTCAGGTAGATTGAATGATATCGCGGCTGGATTTTACTTATTATGCTGTGCTTGGTTGCTTCTCGGTGTGTATTAACTTTTCGTGTCGCTGACTTCTATTTAGTGGTTTGCAAAATTGATTTGTTTAGCTGTAACTGAAAACTTGTCTCTTGAATGGCTTTTTTTTGTGTGAAAACATTGATATGTTCGAGTATAGAGATAGGATCAGCATTTGGTCTATCCTTTCCACATGAAATAAATATCTTTTGAAAAATTGTCCTTGCTGATGGAAGCGGTATTAAAAATCAAATAAACGTGTGGTGAATTATTTTTTTAAGCAGCCCAATCCCCAAAATGCCGTTTTGATTCTTTGATTAAATTAAGAAAAAGTTTGCCATAATCTTTTAGAAAGCTGAGCAAAGCACGAAACAGGAGTCAGAGTATGCCACTATGACTCCTCTTGCCTTCAAAAATATTCAAATTCACATTCTCCGCAAAGGAAACGATTTGGAAAGTGGTAAGTGCTAATATGCGATGGAATCAATTGCATTATGCTACAGCCAGACTGCGGTGATCGATCAACGACGAAAAAATATCAAATGATCTCCTTTATCTAGGTCGCAGGGGAATGGAACGCGCAACACGCATAATAACTGGGCCCACAAGCTGATTGACAAAAAATCCAACGAACTTCAGGAGCTTCATAATGTAAGTCGTAGTTTACTGCTTCAATCTGAATAAGCAGTAAATGTCCTTCTTTTCTTAATCATTTCAATGTTGAGCTGATTAAGTATTGGTACAGGACACCCAAATATTTACCGATTCTGAATGTCGAGTATTGAAATCGCTACTTCTTAAAATACAGAGAGCGATATCGAACTTACAGAGTACATAATAAGGGGCTTGGAGGCACTTTAATCGAAATAACTTGAACAAGACAAATCTGAATCAATTCAAATCGCACTTTGTGTGGCTTAGAAGGAGTGAAATATCCAATAATAATTGTGCTTGAACAGTTCGTTTTTCTTGTAAGAGAAAAATCCGCATGCGAGCCCACTTAATGGAAAACCTGGAATACCTTAAATACAGTGGTCATGCGCCCCGGCTGATTGTAAGAGCGGGCATTGTGTTTATTAATACATCTTTGACGGATGCGATATCACCAGATTTAAATATTTTATTTTGAAGAGGTCAACGGCAAATGAGAATCAAAGGGAATGAGCGCGATTAGAACACTGAGCGAAAAGAAAACAAGAATAATCTAGCTTTTATAGTCTATCCGGCGAAAGGGTTCTGAAAGTCTAGACTGAGAGCTTGAAAAGATTAAATTACTAGATCAAATTGCCGAGGTTAGAGCTTAAAATACGCTTAATCTAAATCGGAATTTAATTTTGTGCATTATGAAATAGTTTTGACATTTTTGGTAAAACGAAATAAGCATTTACTTGCGCGGTGCAAAATTGTAAGCACAAAGGCGAAGAAGTCGTGATGCTCGCCTCTTAAAGCTTAATGAGAAGGATATATGATCAGCAATTCACTTGACTCATTAAATTTGATTTATACTTTTAAAACAAACACTTAAATAGGAAGCTTTATTGCTTCACATGTCAAGCTTGTATTTACAGAGAAATCACGTATTATTTTTAAATATTGTTTATAGACTATTCATTCCTCACTATAAATGATGTGACATAATGTGGAAAATTAAGTTCAAATTAAAGGAAAGATAAATCATCATTTGCCCCTTCAAAGCATCGCCAATAGGTAGTCTTTCTGTCATTTTATTCAATGTAATGGCAAAATATTCGGTGGTCGGTTTGAGCTCCGCAAATTTCTTTCTGATAACTGCTTATTGTTTAAATCGTAAAGCTAATCTTAAAAGTCACATCCACTAGTTATTTTATGCATTGCGCGGGCTGATTTATAAATCATATGTTTAACAACGTGTGGTGCTTAAACTATACGCATATGCCGATTTCTTTCATTTAAAAATATATATAACTCAGATAACGCTAGTACTTTTGATTTACGTAAACGTTTGCACGTTGATATAAATCAAATTTTACTGATGTCATAATATGCCTATCAAACTCAGATCTTTATTTTATATGTGTATCATTAATTATCATGTTACGGTTACGTTATTCCAAACGCTTATGGACATTCCACTATCTTATCAAAAAATTATCAAAACAAGGTATTTTCGTCGAATTTTGTACACTTTAGTTTATTTTGTATATTTCTTATCAATTTAACTTTAACATATTTAAATTTATTTTATATTACTACTAAAAATTATACGACAAACAATTGACTACCGTAACCATTTCCTGCCTTTCGTTTTAAATTAAATTGTTCAAAAAATGATTTTACTCATTTTTTGAATTCGAATACTATTTCATTGCAAGTCAAAATAACATATATACTCTGCTTTATTTGTCAGTGGTTGGGATATAAATTGAACTAGTTGTACATCCATAATTTTTTTATTAAAATTATATATATAAAAAAACAAACAAAAAAAAATATATAAAAGGGGTTGTGTTATATATTTAGGAAAAGTAATGCTGCGCAGTTTTGTTAATTGATTCACTTTTGTTTGTTGGGTTCATCTTAATGGCAGTTAAGTCGTAATGAACTTATAAGCATAAAAATAAATAATATTATCATTTTTTACTTAAAGCGCAATTATTTAAGAATACAATATGTTTTTTATAAAATAATTCGAGATTCGGAATTACACTTAATGTTCTTGTTTTTTTTTTACTATTTTGTGATAGCTTCGGAGATTCAATTGAAGATGTGTCAAATAGTGTGTAGTTTTTTCTACTTTTTTATTTGTGGTGCACTTATGCATTGCATTAGGAATTTATAGCAACTGAATATTAAAAGGAGTATATGTCCTTTTGCGGTGTAAAATATTAAAGTCTGCTTTGGACAGTAAGATAAAAATAAAAAACGACACATACATATGTTTAGAAAGAAACGCTAACAGTGACAAAACTCAAGTCTCTCAAATATCATTGTTGTTAATCGATCAACAGCTCAAAGTGTACAGAGCCTATTCTCTCCTTACGATCGTGATGGATGTTCTTGGCCCATGCCTTGCATTCGACGTTGATGATGATTCCTCCTGAAAAAAAAACAAGTTTAAATATTGATATCACTGAAATGTTTGTATATTTTGTGAAATGAGTAGTCAATATTGTCATTCGATCTTGCATAAATATTACGCTATTGATTCCTTGCTGAATAAATCACTTGTTAATAGAACTCACGTTTTGGTCGTTGAAAATGCACAGCTACTAGAGGGCTCAAATAGCCCTCTGAATTCATGAACGGATAGAAATATCCCGGAAATCCGCGAATCGGCAAATAATCAACTGGGCCGATGTTCTCTTGATCAGCAGGGTTCTCACCTTCACATGACACCCAAATGGTATTCATCTATTACAAATAAATTAATACAATTGCTCAGTTATTTAAAAGAAAAACGATCACACCTTCTTCGCATCAGAGCTTTCCACTTCTGAGATATATGTCTTCAATGCTAATGGCATCTTGTCAGGCAATTGATTTGTATCATTGTAGTACTCAGGTATCCAACCATAAATCTTATTTAGCTTTAAAAACACACATGGTGCGCTTTTGTGATAGCTGTAGTTGTTTTCCTTAATGCAGGGATCCCAGCTTTTGATGTCAACATCGCATACCTGTCCGCGTGGTGGTGGGCGATTGTAATCGCAGTTGAAAATGTTCTGTCCCCGTCCAGGTGTAAGACCGGGCACTTTATATACTGTGAGCAAATAACAAACAATTAGAAATAACAAAGTCAAATATTATTACTGTTCGTTACCGGCTAAGAAATCGTCTAGTGAGTCTGTCCAATGCTTGTAATTTTCATATTGAGTTCCCTTGTACCAAATCAAAGTACTTTCAACATTTTCCTCCGGTGGCAATGGTCGGAATCCAAGACCTTTAAACGGAAAATAACAATCAAGATCATTTTCATGACTCTTTTGGCAAAAAAAGGTGCAACTTACCTGGATTTGTTCCGATAAGTGAACCGTCGAGTTTCCATTTGGGTTCGCGCGGATCTAATGTCTGGAAGAAAACCCACATGCAGATGGCAACAAGTGCCGCTAACACTCCATAGAAAATTGTGTAAAAAATGCCTATTTTGGCTGGAAATAAAGATAATTGTTAGACATAGAGGAAATTAGTTTTGTTGTAGTTTAAAAGATGACATGAAGTATATAACGAAATTAAATGATAACATCTCTCATAAAATAAAAGATTTAATTTTTATAGGTTGGATGAAAATTTATAATATTTTTTCAAATATCGTTTTCAGCAGATCCGTTTGGATCCGTTACAAGTATTTCATATTAACTTCTGGATATATGTTATTCCTTAAATTATACTTATCAAAGAAAGTTTTCCAATAATGTGATTGTTTTGAATTTTGACTATCACGCATTAGAATATTCACCTACCTCATGTTCATGTACTAGTTTTATGACTATTAAGATAACGAACCAGAAAAACCTCCCCCTCAATTCTACATTAGTGGCTTGAAAGAATTTTGTTCACCCATTCATTTCTATCGAGAAAGATGTTATAATAGTATTTCTACTCATATGTCCAACACATACTGATGTACGTAATAAATTAAGCCTAAATATAATTCATAATGGACATATTACATCCTTTTAAACAATTTCATATACTGGGCTATTTTAAGGTGTATCGGTGGATGCGAAACAGACTACAGATTCATAATCCGCTTGTCATTTCTTTTGCAATGATCAACCAGAGGCAGCAAAACGTAAAATGTTTACGGTATGCCAAAATATTCACTGCGCCAATTCTGTGGCATTTAATTCGTAATGATGTCCAAGCAAAATTAAGTTTCGTGACCTTTCCCCAAACGATTAACTTGAATCTATGCCAACTCTTTGACATCATTGCCATTGCCACCTCTTCATTCTGTCGATTATCGTTGCCTCGCTGAATCTACGTAATGAGCAATCGAAATCGTATAGACCGCTAAAAAAAAATCGTGTTGAGTCCTCCTTTAATGAAATGAAACAAGTTCAACCTCTCGCGACAGGCTGCATTAGCAACTTATCACAGCCGCTGAATGAAATTAATCAATTAACTACCATCACCACCATCAGAAATTCAGCATCGTCTTGAGACACTTTCAGATATTCATTTGTGTACAGTCATAGGGTTCGTGGGACCGCAAATGCCGCAGTATGAGCGAGGAAAGAGTGCGGTAAGTAAGATTCAGGGCTGGAAAAACATCATAATGAAATTGAAACAATGATGATTCAACGTTTCAATTGAATAACTTGAGGTTTGTTCTGGGCAGAGTTTACGACCTAAGAACCCGGCACTTGTTTAATTAAAATCATCGGGGGATTCCACTGATGTGTAATACTGAAAGTAGAAGTGGGTAGTTATGTTCGTAAATAGTTACTTTTGTTTTTCTGCTTATTTTCAATTTAATTTTGAACGATTTCTGATCATCTTAAATTAGAAAAATACCAGCATTTCACAGTTGAAATCAATGACATAGCTGTAAAAAATTTAATTTCCAAATAAGGCCAATCAGCTAGACACAAAAAGGTAAGTTTGCGATTTACATTATGTGACGATGGATAAATAAGACGCAATGAATTAGTACTTGAGCTCAAGTATAAATTTGGTCAGATGTTATTAGTTAATTTTTCTTCCAAAATTTCGCACAAATTGTGGGCACATATATTACTTCTGGAATAGAATTCCTTTAATAAAGGCCTTTTAAGTATCTAAGTATCAAAGTATAGAACTACTACTTTGAGAAGCTGTTGCCTTGCTAAATTTGAAATTTGAAGTGAGACCACATTTGCAAGCATTGTGACGTTTCTCCCAACTGTCGTTTCGTCGACTTGCGAGCCGAAATAACAAACCATCGCCTGCCTGCTTATTTGCGAGTTTTGTGAACAGTGATCGGGTTTAACAATTGGTGCTTTGTAAGGTCAGTTATAAGAGTGATTGAACCAGGAATCTTTCTACTGAATGATGAAAAAAAATCGACATCTCATTTAAGGTCAGCTCTATTTAAGGTTTTTCGAAAAAAAAAATTGTCAATTTAAGCAGAAATTATCGAAGCCCTCGTCGTGCGAATTACTTCTCTACATATATCTTGAATTTAATTTTCATATAAATATTTTATGAACGGGTAAATTATTCAAATTTAAGCCATAATATGATCGGGTTTTTAAGTATTTGAATTCTTATGCTTAGGTCTTTTTTGAATAAAATTCGGGCGGTCATATCAAAATATATAAGATGCGTACTCATACGTTTGCTGTACACGCATGTGTGTACGCAGATGTACAAGCAAGTGTTATTGTATTGTTCATCCCTGATGGTCTATCATGAGAAAGAATTTCCCGCATTTAACGAAAACGACACACATCTTATTACAAATGTACATTTTACATATCCTTTGACGAAAATTAGTCATTTCGTCCAAAGATCATTGGAAATCTTTCAAAATTAGCTGAATGCCTGCTTGCCGAAAAAAAATTAAGAGCACCCTTAGGGCCAACTTTCTTCTACAAGTAAACAATGAAGAGAAACTAAATTTACCTTTGCAACACTCTCACCAACACTACTTACTTACTTCCCCCAATAGCATCAGTTTTTATAGTGTTTGTAGCAACAAAAATAATAAAAAATAAATCAATAGAATGCGGCGTAACACAGTATGCACGAAAAGATACTCTTCGAAGTGTATGTATAGCGAAGATAGATACATATACACCAAAAAATTCGAAGCTTATGCTTGGCTTTAGAGTCCGAATCAAAAGTGAACAAAAAACAAAACAGGTAATATTTTAAAACCTGCCAAAGTGAGGTTAAGATATTAACAACATATATATACGCCTTGGAATTTTTAATTTCTGAGTGGATAGCGCCAAGAAACGTAACTTAGAAATATACATAAATACATGGTTAAAATATGCAACGGTGTAACGAATTTGCGATCAGCGTTCGTAATGTCAAGACTCGAGACATATTCGAATGTCGCGCTGCAAATTATTTTTAGTTCAAGAGAATTTGTATGCAAAATGAAGCAACCATAAATCGCACGCCGCGACTGAAAAGGTGGTACAACAACAGAAATGATATTATGCAAGAGAACGAATATTGTTGCTGATGATTTGTATAGGGAGGAAAACAAAATGAAAGGATAACCAAACGAGCTTAAACTTACCCCATGATGTGCGATCACGACCCATTACAGTCCCATCATCGGAATTGTAGAGAAACCTGGTGAGGTTAAAGGGTGGTGGCTTCTGTCGGACAAAGAATTGGTCATCCATGCTGATATTTGTGATGGGGGCTTTCGACATTGTACGCAATCAAGTTTTTTTTTCAAATGGCACGCAAAACACAAATCTCTAAATTGTCTCGCAATTATTATTAAATCATTAGCTCTCGTTATTGCTAATCAAACCTTATGTAATTCTTGAAATACTTCACTATCTCGAAGAGCGGATTGAATTTATAACACAAAGACACACCGAGACTTTGTAGCAATTCCTTTTAATCGAAAAGGAATAATTAAAAAGTTACTCTTAAAGATCTTAAGTTAACACACGGTGGCGGAGCGAAGCCAAATAACATCAAAAACGAATTTGCTGTATCTTAGCGTGCACTGCAGCAATACACTGCCGCAGGAATGACTTCTCAGATTTTCGCACAACGTCTGTCTATGCAAAAAAAAAGAAAGAAATTTTGGCTTAATTTTTCTATCTTTGGGATGGACACAATTCATTTATTTATTTTTCTCTATTTCTTAATGTGCGTCTTTTTTAACAACGGCGGCACAGAACTGCACAACAGACATAAGATCTTTCCGTAGTTTTGTGTAAATGTGTCAAACAAGCACAGCCGGTTGTAAAAGGCTACGAACACGAAAGAGAAGAAGACCTCTATACCGACCACACCTTGGATTAAAAAAAAAATTAGCTCTTTTGTCAGGAAGGCGCCGCGACTACTTTGTACATCTAATTCGAATTAAGACCTTAAAGACGATGCACCAGTGTTTTAAATATCCTTGAGATCTTAAGACTGTCTTTTATTTTGACACGGAGAACCGAACATTAAACTATTCGACTTGGGAAAGTAACGCCTTTTTCGGGTTTTCTTACTAAACAGTTTAAAGACTTCGATTGACTGCATCACAAAACACGACAGTGGACTGTTGTAGCCCTCGTATTTGCTCTGAGCTACACGCTACATTCAGCAGCCAACCATAAAACTAACACATACAAAAAGGGTGGAAGTAATATACCTAAATAAAATATCACACGTTTGCTACTTCTCTACCTATCCGCATTGAATTAACCAAGCCAAACTCCCATAAGATGGCTTGGTATATGTGGCATTTGAGAGGGAAAAAAGTGTTATAAGTGTGATTGAGTGAGATTCTTTAAGAACACGTAGCACAATTTCAAAGTGATCGGTGTTCTGAGCGCGGTTTTAAAATGGTGCAGGGTGTCACAGCCATTGAGTGAGTTACGAGATATGCTTTGAAAATATTACTCAAACAAAATTTATAAATGAAAAACTGATATACATTTTTGAGGAACATTAAACGCATTAGACCGCATGCAATGGACATGCGCTCGGGGTTTTTAGATTTCCAAATTCCGATTTATCTTTAAGGGTAATATTAAGATCTTTTTGTTTTTTTCTCTGGACCTTAAATAGTTTTTATAATTCATCCCCCTTTCATTGCCCTCCTGAGTCGGCGCTGTGAAGGAAAAAACAATTTTTGTCACAGAAATCCAGAAGTTTCTGATTCAACTCAACGCCAGTGATAAAAACTTAAAGAACATAAAAAAATATATTTTTACATAACCAATAAAAATAACAACCAAGCACTTACGCAGTTGTCAACCCTTAAACCCCCATGTTCGACTAGAATGTGTGTACTTTTGAATTATTATTGAAAAAGAAAGATTAAAGATGATTTTTTATAATGAATTTTCATGATTTCAATTAGCAGAGAGTACGGAAAAGAATTAGAGCAACTAGATTTGCGAAATGTATTTCGAGAAAAAAATGAAATTATTTCTGTACTATGGTAATCGCCTTATTTCGAATATGCGTCCGAATACGTGCGACATTTATTTCTAAATATAGTATTGAAAAATACATATAAACAGCCTTTCTCTTAATGAAAGACGATGCGAAGATAGATTGGCATTGGGTAGATTGCCAAAGGCAACTTAAATGCGGGTTGTTACCTGTAGTTTCTGTTTGAATTTGTACACTTCTTTGGTGTGACGTAAGCACTTAAGCTGTTTTAAGGAATGTGAATTTAAAGGAGTTGCGGTGCCGTAACTCAAGTTATGAGTTGATCAGGCTCCGAAGCGTGAGCTCCTTATTTTATTTCGGTACAATAACACCAGATTGTTTGATGTGGCCCCAGGATTCATTGACAATTCTTAAAGTGCATGTACGGGTACAAGTATCATAAAAAAGATCAAAAATCATCTATTATATCGTATATATAGTGCATAGAACATACATACATAAATATAACGCAGTTGCGAAGCTGAGCCTTAGCTCCCAAAATTGCAAGAGTTACAAAATTGGAACTACAAATGGAAAAAGTGATAAATTCGTTAATATATGCGTCCTACCAAACTCGTGGCGTGATAAGGAGATGGTCCAATTTAAACCTGTTTTTCGATTTACTATAAACATCAGGAGATCATCAAGCTCGTACAAGTTTAGTTTGCAAGGATTGAATTGAATTTGAATTACTTACTTTTGCTTACACTCAAGCTACGTACATCTCTTGTGTAAAATAAATGCATCACCGGGCTAAGGGTATTTAATCGTGGACCTTCTGCAGAATCTCTTTGAATACAAATGACCCTTAGAGCAGTTTGAATAGAAATTATCCTTAGGGCATTCTGAAAAGGGATGACTCATTTTCTCAATACGAAGAATTTTCACTTCATTCTTAGTTCGCTTAATTAAGTCGCAATTAGTTGAATAAAATATTCAAGTGGAATTTTTTGTGTTCTAAGATTCAAACCGGAGACTTATCAATTGAATAAAAGTAATCCTTTCCAAATTTTTTATTTTATTTATATTAGCATCTTAAACAATTCCGTCGGAAAATCCTGTCGTATTGCAACATTAGCAACGCATTTATTATATAAAGCATTTACACCTACTTTCAGGACCTTTGTGATTTTATATAATTTTAGCTGCTTGAAAAAAATGTGTCGGGAAATGTAATTGACTCACAATAAGATTATCTGGAAATAGTTAAACGCTTCCTCAAGTTATTCGACACACATTTTTTCATCGATTGAATATGTGAATATTTTTCGCTATTCATATAGTCGACGTGTGAAGAAAATTCGCGTTCTGTTTTGAGGGCGCACGAGAAGGCTTTCATATTTCCACGAGTAATATCTTTTTTGAAATTTTAGGTGAGTACACATATACACCGAAGTTGACTTGTTATTTTTCGAACCTACATATTTTCCAAAGCAGCGCTCTGTGTGACCAAAATAATTTTTTCAAGTTCTTTTACTCAAGGAAGCTTATAAGAAATCATAATCTTGGATCGTTTCTTCCTACATCTCTTAGCACATTATTATTTCCACGTTTCTTTCTATTTTTGGCATCAATTCTTGACTCAATCAAGAATTAAAACCAAACTTGTTACAGTCAGATCACAAAGGAACTAAAATCGACTACGTCCATGAAGTTTACATGAGCGCCAGTTTACAACTGACAAAATTGAATTGTGTCAATAGTTCAATCGTTCTGCTTGCTTAAATGCTTTGATCCATTTAATTCAAACACAACGGAAGAACTCTTTCCGAGTGAACACCTAAATTCACACCTATTCGGAATAAAGCGGGATATATTAACAAGCTCGTTGATATGATTTGAAAAATAAATTAATCGAACATTTTAATGCTATATTGATCAAAATATATATCTCCTAGCATGAAATTAATTATTTAAAAATTAATAAGGTATGAAAGTCATTAAACATTAAATATCATACAAAAAGGAACAATACAAATCAAAAAACTATTTTCAAATGAGTCTATTCTTTGATTGAAGTTAAGCACACTCCTTTAACATGGCCAAGACTTACTCACCCCAACTGGGACCAGTCCGTCCAAAAATAGTTTTCTCCTCGGAGTGCCAGAACATTTGTTTTAATGACTGCTTCTTAGATACCACCGGCGGCCTAGCATAATACTGCTGGAAGGCATCAATTGATTCCTCAGCAACTGTTGGCATATTTAGTCGTTTCCAAGAAAATCCTTTCCGAATAAATACTTTCAACAGTATACAGAATACCCGTTTAAATTACACTATCCGTGCTCGAACCCGTTTTCCATAAAAGTTAATAGTTAAACTTTTTTACTTTATCTGCAGCACAATATTAATATTTCACTTGGTATATTCCTCGATTTCCTTAAGATTTCGCGCGATTTTTGCTGCCCAAACGAACGCGTCCCGATCCAGATCACTAATAATATGAAAGAATTAAGTTCAATTCTAGTAAAAAGATGCGGGGCGAAACTCCGCCTAGGCCTCCGTAATGTGGTTAGCGTTTCGTACAGACTCTCAGAATCAATTTAACGGGACAATTGGGCATTGTTGTAGTGTATAGCTTACTTTGTACACAGATTGTCACTAATATTAAGACGAGACTTAATCAAACATAAAATCACCAGCAAATCGCGTACTAAGAAGGAACGTAGCCTTACACGTCAAAGGGGAGTACGTACTTTTATCCGTATCTTTGTACAAATTAGTGCAAGTATGGTCAGTTGGGAGGGGAGGGCAAAATGTGCGTTAAGTCACCATGTAAACGTTTATAAACGAGCATAGAGGGTACATATTACTTGTACATATGAATGTGATATGAATACCTTCCTTATTTCCATTTTAAGAGTTAAGGTGTATGAGCTTTTGTGGCAGATTAAAAATGTCTTTCGTTATTTCGTTGTTTTTTTTTTTATTTTATTTTTAACATTAGAAAGTTTCCGAACAGATCTAATAGTTCAGTCTATCATTATTGCTTTGTAGATATTAAATCTTTATTTAAACTTATTTGAACTGAGCTCATTATTTTAAAACGTATCTATATCAATTTTTACAAGTATTTAAAGTAATCCTTATGCTACAACAAAATTAAAGTGCGATGTTTCTTCTTCGCCAAATGTCCATATTTCATTGTACATACTCCTACAATTTCAATTCATGCTTATATGTACATATTACGCAAGGTCGTTACACGAAACGAAAAAAAATTAGTCAATCTAAATAAATCACAAATTTTCCTATTTAAAGAGCGCGTCAAAGCTCAACACGAGACCCAACCTGTTCACTATGAAATATAGATAAAGTCGCTGAAGCGGGGGATACAAGTGACGACGACGGCTTAGTGTAAGCCACTTTACGATATTTTATCCTTCTATCTACAAATATACATATGTATTGTATTCAAACGAAGGCGACGACAACAGCCGTTGACTTAAGTGCTGGACTTCAAGTGTTGGGCAATTATATGATTAGAATTCAAGGATAAAATAATATCTTGGATGGAAGTCGTCTTTAATTTCAATTTCACAGAAAAAAGACAAAGGTTGTCGCAAAAGTGGCTGATTTATGCATGTGCCGCACGACTCGTACGTATGACAATTTCAGGAGGCGGCGGAAGTGCCTTGACTACACGATTAGATTTGCGGCATCACATTATTGCCTAACAAACAAAGAAAAAATCTGAATTTGAATTTCCACCCATTTTATCCCTGTCCTGAGGATGACTCTTCTCGTATGTTTCGCCTTATTTGATTAATGAAATCGCTGAATGCAAATCGGCATACACTGTGATAACAACAACAATTGCAAAATATCCGCAATCGATTCTTGCCTCTTTTTAAGCTTCACCAGTTACACTAATTGCAAATTCTAATTAAAACGTTGACCATAGCATTGGACTGAACTTATGAAACAAGAAAAAAAAACTTTACATCGACCACCCCACCGATAGAAGTCAAACATAATTAACAACATCTACGGTTCCCCCTTTTGCTTTAGGGTTGTCAGTTAGCAATGGAACCATCTGTTTAGAGCCGCCAGTAAATCCATTTGCGTATGTTGCATCAGCTGCGGCATTGACGTACACAAAAAGCTTCCCCTCCCCATGAAAAAAAGACCGAGATCGCCTTCTTCAGCGCTATGCATTTGCAGTGTACATACATATTTATCTTTTTGTATGTTGTACTCGGCTGCTTAGTTAGGTTGACTTTTCATTAACTTCTCTCCACTGATATTTATATCTATAGTATATATTCAGAATCACAGTGGTGGGTTGACAGGAAATGGTCGATTGAATACATTTATGCCTGTTAATATGAGAACATCCTGCACATGCTACTATCTACCTATCTACGTTCAGATACTCGTACTAGTGAAAAGCTAACAAGCATTGCTGACACGCGGATCGCTGCTTTGCTCCGTTGAATGCCTTCATAGAAAGATTTTTTTGATATGATATGGCCATGGGCAATACTCATTGACACATGTTTGCCAAACTATATAGAGTCTTGTACGCATACTTTGCGAAGGCTTATATGTGATCTACATACATACGTAAGCATATCGAGTGCCGCCAAAAAATATTTTACTCATTAACAAGCTTTTCTCACTAACATTGCTTATCTAAATCCTATAGATCGTTGTTACATTATTAAAAACAGAAACTATGTTTTGAAAGAAAATTTATTAGAATAGGAAGCCTCTATTTAAAAAAAATTTCTTAGTCGCACACTTTGGTAGGAATTAAGATCATGAAATCTTCCAAATTTGAGTAGAGGATGCTATCAATTGAAAAAGACGAGGGAGGTTTTTGGAGGGATCATTTATCTGGAAATGGGCTTGTGCAAAATGCCTTGTACAAAGAGCAAATCCCCATGTGCGATGCATAATAACCAAGGCACATGCTTGACTTACACATAATCGGGCTATTCACAAAGTAATGTGTATATTAGTATTAGTGATCTATCTGTGCAAATGAAGACATTATCCCTTGAGATATAACAAACTACAGAAAGAACCAAATATCGAAGAATCTAATGTGTTGTAATTAATGGTTAGGACCTAAGACCCAGTCTACATAACTCTGTGTTATATAATTATAAGAACAAATTTCTGAAAAGTGATGGTTAAACTCCTGCACTGGTTTAAAGCTGAACCAATCTGTCAATGATCAATTTGTGCGACATAATAATGTATTATAATTATTACGTTTGCAAAAAACTTAGCTCACATTTACTTATATTATATTTCCTTATAAATTTGTCCGCTTTCTGTAGAATTAATCCTTAACCTAAAGAAATAGCAATGCCTTTTGTCTACCAAATTGTAAACCACGAACTTGTGAACCGCGAGTATGCCTACATATGTTAGTTAATTTTGAAATTTATAGATTTACTCGTACATAGATAAACATATAATAGCTTACCAGGACACATTTTACAAACATTACTTCTGCCATGATAAAAAAATGTCTATCGCCTTATATTTTTGCCGATGCCTTTTTGAAACAGCTCGAATTTTAGGATTTAAGAGATTAAAGATTTCACTAATTCCCGTTCCTGCATAACCAAAAATATTTCATTGCCTTTGTTTTTGTTTCGAAGGAGCCTAGTGGAGAGGGGAAACCTATCCAAGAAAAAGTGAAGAGGAATACCCTATCTGATGGCAACAATTGCGTCATTATTGGGGCCGGAGGAAGTCCGGAAAAAATAACATACAGTTTCGACAAACACAATTTGTGGAAAATCAGTAGGCTTTTCTTAGTCCTATGGTTTCTTGAGCAAATGAACGCATTGTGTAAAGAGTACACAACAATTAAAGTGGATAAAAGTATGACGTAGTGGCATTTTAATAAATACCCAAAACTAGTGAGCTAAGCTCACCATTTTTCTTCATGAACTTCTGAACGACCCCAGACACGTCTCAAATAATGTAGAAAGCACGATTGAGAGCTTTTATGTGTGCACCGCAAAGTATGCACAACATTTCGTCAAAAGCCATCTCTTCAGTCAAAAATTAAAGCATAGTTTTAGGTGAATGTCTTGCACAAAATGAACTTTACTAAAGCTTATTTTCCAGCATTTGCTTTACGAGTACTCAAACTCAACCAGAAATTCCAGCTATTCCTTTGAGTGGAAGTGCCTTAGATTTAACAATAAACTTGGGCTCAATTGATCACGACTACTTTCAATAACAAGTCGACTCCGATAAGTAGGAACGCAATGCCTGCTAAAGATGCAGATGATTGGTCTTGATTTACATCAGAAGTTATTATACGTCAGTCGGTGGCTGAGGAGAAAAGCATCTGTGTAGCCAAGAAGAAATGTTTGACGATTGTTAATTCGTCTTATCACTAAGAGGCCAAGAGGAGTGACAATGAAAACTTTACGCATAAGAGAAACACCGTCTAGACCAAAGATTTTGTTTTGAGAAGTATAACTGCAATTTCAAAAGTAACTATGCCCATTGAATGCACTCAAGTACAGGCTGAAGAAAAATGGGAGAAGCACACATCAAAATGAGCTGCGATGAGGTTGGATTAACCCATCTATCTATATTATCTCAAAGTCGTGTTCGGAAGATCTAAAGATCTGTATGTTTTTCTACTGATTAAAACCAATTAACATAATAAATTTATTTTTTTAATTGCAATACCTTGAAGCCATTATTTTTGGTCAACCTAAAATAAAAAGGACAAAAGAATTGATACCAATGTTGCTTATTTTTTCAAAATAAATTTCATAATTTATTTATCATCACCATGTTATATAATAATATATGTGTAATTATTGATTTTCTTTCTTCATAAATACTACTTCAACATAAATTAGTCTGCAAAATCGTTTATCCCTGTGTTTGTGTGTTTGTGTGGATCTGTGATGCATAAGATAACTATTATATCCTCTTGCAGGATCTTACGCTGTTTAATCAAAATATTTTTTTTTCGTATTTACATAAGATCATTGACTAAGTAATTGTTTGGTTTTTTTAAACCAGTATGTATGCTACTTGTACCCCATGATGTTTAACAGGAATGTATAGATGCGTCCATTTTCATTTACAAGTACCAGAAATAACTGAAGGCATTCGTATATTAAAAGAACTTCTTCATGCATCAGTAGATGCTTTTGGAAGAGTTAAGCTTTTACAATTGTGTTACGAATGAAATCGGTTCTAAGGGCAGATGTATTTTTGGCGAAGTTCTCGGGAGCACCTCGGTATATGTACACATATATTTTTATCTATTTATTTTATTCTCCTAATGGTTATCATTTGTCTAGTATTTACACGAATTTGTTTTTAACAATAATCATCAGCTTAAGCCAAAGATGTTTCTTTTAAATAAGAAAAAATAACAAAGGACTGCAATTATTTTTAAAACTATTTTGTTTTTTAACATAATATATATTTTTCTGTTTGCTCGCATATAAAAAATGGTTTACTATAGTAATTAAATTTGTATATTATTGAGTATTTTTTATTCTTAAGATATACATACATATATTTATAGTTACAATATTTATGTATCTAATTATACGTAATACTTTATTTATGTTTATTAGTCTATCATTATGTTTTCTGCACTGTCTTGGGATTCCCATGAATTAAGTTAATTTATTTATTTTTCAAGAAACGTCATGTTTCAACGAAGCTTTTTAATTAGAATTAAAATCATTTCCTTATTAACGAGATAATATCATTATAATTGCAATTTGTTTTCAGTTTGGTTTGCGTAATTTTTTTTCCTTTTTTTTAACTTTTGTAATATTTGTGGTTCTTTCTTGTGTGAATATGGCTATTATTTTACTCTTTTATTATTAACTATATTCGTTTTTTGTTTAATGTTTATATGCAACAATGTACCTTTATATAAATCTATTTCAAGAAATCGTTGCTTTCGTATGTACGCTTGAAAAGGAATTGCATATTTATTACATCAAGGTTTGTTTTACATCTGTATCAATTTGCGTAGCTGTTAAAATCCTTTGAATTTACAAGACTTGCAGCATTTCTCTTTGTAGCGTTGCAGCCGGCAGAGGCCCATTGATCGTACATTTCTGCAGTAGCGTGATGTGTCCTTGCAGCGAGCTGCACGAAAGAAATAAAAAGGGATATTACCGTAATCTTCTCAACATATGAAAGTATAAGTAAGTACGCACATTTTGTGACGCATGGGGGACTTTTACACACTTTCATTACCGCAGGTCGTGGTTGGTGCTTGCATTCGTTTCCCGCTGGGCGGCGAGTCCCGTACCACACACATTGCAGGATCCTGTACTTGAGGCCCTGACGACCACATGGAGCGTTACACTGTAATACAATTAGCTGCATTGGAGTACACTCTACTGCTTACGCATATGCATAAAAGCTTACCTCTGACCAGGGCTCAACCCTCCAGATACCTTTACATAGTTCACTTTTGCACTCTTCGCGACTGATTGGCTTCTCCAGCTCATCACATTTGTCACTAAGGGTGTCGTTGGTGTACTTACAAATGACTTCTCGCTTTTTGATCGCTATATTGCGACCAAAACATCTCGCCTGCTGGCAAATTGTCCATTCACCCACTTGCCACTGCGGGCATTCTTCACTGCCGCATGACTCGAATGTATCTGGTATGTTCAGTCCTGCATCCTCACATTCGACGTTATCTACTAACTCTGTTGTTGCATTCGTCATTAGGGTTGCATTGCTTGTCACTTGAATGCATGTTGCCGTACGCCGCTGGAAGAATATTCGAAATGAGTTAAATTAGTTTCGTGAATGCTTTCAGTATGCAGTCCAAGATTCAAATTGACAATAAACAAAACCAATAAACAAAAAAATTATCATTATCAATATATAACTCGTGAACGCCACCGTTCATTCGATTGTGCGGTTGAAGTCAGGCCCAAGCTGGAACTGGTTCTGTGATAATTTGGCCAGTTCAAGTTCTAAAGCTTTCTAGACCTTAGGCCAGTTCTGTGCTGCCTCAATAAAACTGCTGCTGCAAGCTGGTTGGCCATACATCCATTGCATTAGCTGACTTACCCCATACCCAGTTTTAAAACTTTCTAGAGCAAAAGCCAATCCTGTGGTTATCTGTGCCTGTAATCAATGATGTAGATGGCTGTCCCAATAATCATTACTTCAACTGCTTGGACTTCAGCCGATGTTATAAGCTGGTTAGCCCTACAGCAAGTCCAGTTACTGACTGACCCCAAACCAGTTCTGAAACCTGTAGTCAAAGCTGCCTGGCTCTTCAGCTGGATCTCGTTCTGTTGTAGGTTGGCTATATAGTTGGCTAGTTCTGAATATCAATATTCCCTGTGCTGTACCCGGTTGGCTTTAAAGCCTACAACACTGGATAGATGGGTTAAAGTGGCTGGTCTTCCATTAATTACGTACCTTTAGATCAGGCTTCACAAATATCTATATTAAGGCGTTCTGCTGTGTGCAGGTCTAAAACAGCCTTGGAAATGATAAATGATTTCATCGAAGATGCAAGTTTCGAGAAGAAGCGTTTGTCCCAATATAATATACCTTATATTCATATATTAACCAAAAGGGTCACATTTGATTTTCAAAAAAACAATAATCAGGATCTATTACATCGACTGCATGACGACAGACTGATTGGCTTCAAATATGGCGTTAAATTGAGTTCTAGAAAAAGAAAATGCAGAGTTTTTCTTTACTCACCCTTAATCCTGTTTCGCTTCCACATTTCTCTGAGCACTCCGACCAATCGCTTGTTATCCATTTGTAGGTGACCTCATTCGAATTCTTTTGGTGTTCCTTTTCATGTGCTTCTGGCCTTAGGCTATGATGCAAATATTGTGTTGCCGTATGTGCTTTGTAGTGGTTCGCTCTATTGTCCATTACTAAATTCTTCGTCATCATTTGTGGCTTAGCTGGCTCGTCCTTTTCAAATCGGTCCAAGTCAATGCCGAATTGCATTCCTTTCTCAAGTAGCAGATGATGCCCTTTAGAGTTGCTGAATTTCTGTAAGGGCCATAGGTACTGCAAGAATAATTTTACAACAAAATAATCGCATCAATATTAAGCTTTTACATAAGCATCGACGTCTTCTACTTCTACAAAGAGCGTTTATATGTAAATAGTTTTAAAACTGAAAAGAGGGGAAACATTTATATGAATGATTTCCTAATTTTTCCTACTACTTTTGACTCTCGCCTTAATTACTGATTGAAGCCATCTTTATTTCCATATATTTTCTTAACTTTAATTTAGCGAGTGGAAAAACCAAAAATAAAAAACCAACCTTCAGAAATCAAAATCGCAGAGGGTAGGAGACTCTCAATTATATCCGCGGAAAATTCTCCTTTTCGCTAAAGCGATTTTCAATTTCGTTTTGCGTTCTTCGAACCACTGTTCACCTCGACTCTTTGATGGTGCGTTAAGAGGGGACTGAAGGCTTACCCATCCAATACTCAAAGGATAACTCGCGCAGCACTAGCAACATCCTGTGGTAAACTGTTATGAACTTAATTCACCGAAGTCAAAAATCATCATCATGCAACGATAATTATCTGCTGAATAATTTTTAATGACTCAAATCTTAGGTTGGGATGATAGGAAGGAGCGGAGGGAGAACTGACAGAAATGTCGCCACATTACGCGTTCATAGGGAACGATGATGAGGATGATGGTCGTAAAGGGTTCACGTCGTTTTATTTTGTTCATTTTCTTTTTGTTGTTATCTTACCGTTCCTTAAGCGAGAAAGTTTTGCTTAGATTTTTAATTACCGGAATCTCTTTTACACGTCATATAGAAGTTGTACACTTTTTTGCCGTGTGACCCTCTAGCCCGAAAGGATCTCGAGTTTTATGAATCATAGTGAAACCGCCATCATTTCGATGCTGGTGTCAGTGTAGTGAACGATTTTCCGCTTCGGGAGTAAGCTTTGGACTTTAATTTTATTCCGGAGCTCCGATTTCTGTTTGTCTTTGAGCTCTGAAGCTGAAATTAAGGACAATTATAGTTGAAGCTGCGCGGCCTTGCAATTATGGAGCGAGGCGAGTTACCTACAATGTTTGTATTTTGAATAACAATTACTTGATAGATGCCTCGAAATAGAAAAAATTTAACAGACTGTTTATTGAACATTATTAAAGACAGATACGAGTGCGTTTCTTGGAAAATGAAAGTTGCTTCAATGCATTCGAAATGGTCAGTTAATCTGGTTTCATATCCACATGAGTAAAATCGAATTCATGCATCAAACCCATAGTTTAAGCGAATGCAGCGTGTAGCCTGTGGATTTGGAATAAGTATATTGGTATGTACATACATACATGAGTAAAGTTAGTCTACACGGTGCTGCTAAATTATTCTATTAATCACAGTTGTACATCCTGTCATGCACATTGTTCAGAAAGGACCAATACAGATAGTCAACAGGATGGAGTGCATATTTCAATACGATAAGTTAATGTTCATTCAATGATTACGACTTTCCGTACCACGGTTGATAAAATATTTCGGTCCAATCAAGGTTGGTTTGGAATCAATCTTTGAATAACATTGAAACAAACACTTGAAAAATATTGCGCTAAAAGACCACAGACATTTATCAATTAATTAATTAATTAGTGCACTTAAGGTTGATGGACGCGAATTATACAGTCGGTTTCACGAGTGCCCGTAGTTATGATTTATAGACTGATTGATTTTTTACCCATATCTCCTCTGTTGTATCCTTGAAGCTGGAGTGTACTCTCCAAAACAGTTTAAGCCCACAATGACCAAGGTTATTATATTTTTACAGCTTTCAATTATTAATGAATGATTCGTGCAATCAATATGCAGATATATTAATGAAGATTCTTTGTTTTTAAAAACGCGTGATGAGTCAGTTTTTAATTAATTGATAGCGAAGAGAGTTTAATTTTTAACCCTATTCAAATTGAAATACATTAACCCTCCAATGTAAGGATATTGGATTCTGATGGAAACACAAAATAGATACTTTATATAAATTTCAAATACTGAATTTGTTTAGTTCCACAACCAATGTAATAAAAGTAAAAACGGTACTAAAGTTTAAATGAAATGAATGAGTTTATATAAGGTTAACTTCAAAATTCTTAAACTTAAAACATGGATGAATTATAAAATGGTACCCGTTGTTCACATACTCCTTATTCATTAGAGACCAACTGTGAGTTTATTATTTATTTATTTCCTCTCACAACGAATGGTATTCTAAAATTTTGTATGTGTATTAATTGGCCTTTGACACAACCATACGATTTATTTATGTTTGAATATTAGAAGCTTAAAAAAATTCATTTTAATAAAATAATAATTATATCATTTAAGGCGTGCAGTGCAGTATAGACTTATTGAAATATTTGCAAGCAAAGCAATAAGCATGCAACGGATGCACAAACTACAACAAACGTGTACATATATTTATTTATATGAGTTTCGCGAATCACTTGAAAGAATTTTGAAAATATCAAATATTATTAATAAGGGTCAAGAGTGTAACTATATTCATTAACAACGTATGTATGTAACAATTAAATAAAAAGGGTTTGCCACATGGAAAGCAAAAGTCGACTGCTGGCGTGGAATCCTTTAGGGATTTTTACTCTTTCCATCTGCTTGCTGCATAATTTATATTTATGTATCATATTTAAATTTACATAAGTGGATATTATGATACAAACATCCCATTAAGATAAAAATTTCGCAACGTAATGAGTTGTGCCTTACTATTTAAAGGTATTTAATGTTTGTCGAGAAAACAAAACAATAACAGAAGAGCGACTAAAAGGTCAGCACGTTGCTATAACCTTTTATTATTTTAATGGGTGAAATAATTTTTGCCAGCGACTTTGCTTCTTTCTAAGACACGTAGTCGTACAAGTTGAGTAAATTGCTGCAAATTGGAAGGATTTGGCTTGCCATTATATGTTTCATGTGTAGGGTGGGCGGTAAACGTGGAGCATCTTATTTTTTTTTTTTTTTATCGAATAATTTTCAGGAGAAGGTATTGTGTGGAGATTTGTTGCAGTGTT
The DNA here is from genome assembly GCA_963555765.1 of Orthonevra nobilis. NCBI lineage: Eukaryota > Metazoa > Arthropoda > Insecta > Diptera > Syrphidae > Orthonevra > Orthonevra nobilis. The sequence continues at coordinate 84,951,666 of OY743226.1, forward strand.
TGGAGGAAGCACGAGACGTGTTTTTGGGGTTTTGATTAGACCGTATTTATATTATGGGTTTTAGTAACTGGTATCTGAATGATGGAAGTTTAAATATGGGTTATTTTCGACAAGTGACATATGGTATTAAATCAATTTTTTTTTAAGTTTATTTTTTTATGCCTTCTTCCTCCTGTCTTCTAGATATCGAAAAAATAAGGTCAACATAAACACTTACTCTTTTATATCAGCAGTCTTATAATCATTATACCTGGTTATAGTGGTTAATTGGTTCTATAGAGAGTGCAGTCGTGCTCCGGACTGGGAAACAACATATTTCATTGGCTCACGAAATACTCCAAATATTATGTACCACTCTTCTACTGGATGGTAAACAGCAGTTTAGCCCTAATATTGAATGTGCAAACTCAGTATACCACCTTCTAAGCCCAATGAATCAGTTCCAAAACTTTTATTTGCAATTCAGATATATGGCATTACACAAATCTGTAAGTCTGCATAATCTTCTTCTTCCAGTTAACAATAGAAAGGAAAAATTAATTTAATAATTCTTTCTCTGGCAATTTCATTATTAACTTATTCGAATTGCGACTAGTCATCATTTATCCTATAATTGAGTATGAATTGGTTGCATGCAGCATTCAAATAAATCTACAAGCTACAGCGCTGTACATATTTTCTGATATACATATGTATATGGCAGCGTTTTACTGAATTGTTCTCATTTAAATTTTGTAGGTTTACAAAAAATGTATTACCTATGTAGTGTCCATTTAATAACGAAGGATATCCGCGCACATGTGTTGTCATTTCGTAAAAAAATATTTTTGTTTTGTTCGTTTATGTGTTTAGTAATAACAAAATTGTTGTTATTTTTTAAGATGGAATAAATTATATTAAATATTAAATTAAAAGAAAAAAAAGAGGAACGTTTAAACGTGACCATAAGTCAAAGAAGTGTTTTATCCGTTTTTAACGATGAAAATTGATTTCTTCGAAGTTGTTAACATCATCATGCAGCAAATAAAGTATAATAAATGAACAATTTTAAACAGTTATAGGAACTCTCACCTGTGTTTTGAATTATAATGTTTTTTTTTTATTGCAAAACTATATTTTAATGTTTTTGGTGAGTGGGTACATTTTTTTTGTTTTTTTTTTTAATTTGCTTAAAATACAAATGTTGAATTACTCTTTTAGGACAACGTTTTTTGAGTTGATGGTGGTGATAAAAAAGAGAAAAATAAGATAGAAACAAATGGACAAGCTTCAGCGAAAAAATTGCACTTTATTTTTTGTGGAAATTCATATTTGAAACGAAATGAAAAGGAAGAAATACAATTCAACTCAACAAGTGACAATAAATGAAATGAAAAATCAAACAAATTTGTGAATGTGTTTGAAAAAAATCAAATTCATTAGGGCGCAAACATTTGCCAAAAACCAAAAAAAAAAAACCAAAAACGAACAGGAAATCACATATTAAAATTGAAAACACTTGCACAGTGCAAACGGAAGGGAATATGAAAAACAAAAGTGGTTAAAAAGTAACAACAACAACTCATCAGATTACAGTAAGTTCACTGCTCACCTGTAAATTGGCTAAAAGTGCCTGAAAGTATGGCATTGACAGAAGTGTCATTGCGCGATTGCCAGAGCTACTGGCAGCTGTCTGGGGGACACCGTCCTGCGCCTGCTGATTCAGATTCGACTGTTTTAAAGACCAAAAGAAAATCAATCAGAACAACGATACATTCGAACAAAAACCAATTGAACGCCGAACCATACGCTTAAGAATGATTTGAGAAGGGGGTGGAATTTCAAAGTTCCAAATGTTCATATGCTTTAATAGCCCCAACTACTGTATTTAATTTTTCGTGAATAGCTATCTCTTACCTCATCTTCCATGATACTGCTGTCTGCATGTTGAACTCCATCCGATTTAGGTCTACGGCTTCTCTCCCTACTACTCGTCTGTTGTTTCTGTCGTCTTTGAGTATTCTGCGGTCTGCAAAGAAAGGACAACATGTCATTCTATAATGATAGCGCCAGCACAATGATATGGTCGCCACACATAATATTCTTCGACTAAAATCGATTAAATCCAGATATTCACATTTATTTATGTAATATAATATAGACAAATTTAACAAAAGTATTTCCAACAGGAAACAAGGAAGAAAAGAATGTAACTTTGAAATTAGATTAAGCTGGAAAAGAGATACAGATCCGTCGTCTCAGATATCGAATTATGTCGCTCTTGCATCCTTGCCCTGTACTTACCCGATGTCTGATGTTGTCATATCGGCAGAGGTAAGGGGTTCCGAGTCACTTCTTTCCCGGACCAGGCGATCTGAAACGAAGGTCAGAAAAAATAACATGGAAAAACGTCATATTTTCTATTAATTCACTGCTCAACTTTCGTTTCGCTTACCTGACTCATGTTTCTCGTAGTCCTCTGGCTGTGTGCCTGGCTTTGCCTTCACTTCGATATTAATCTCGGCTGTGCTCAGTCCGGCATGACATGAATAGACTCCGGCATCACGAAATGTTATATCCAGTATACGAAGTGCACCCTTCTTCGAGACTTTGAACTTTCTGGATTTGGTCAATGGCTTATGGTCCTTTGTCCATCGTATCTTCGTTCGATTGTACCTCTTAACAGGACACTTGATTTTTACTTGTGTTCCAAAGAACACAACAGCCGCGCCACCCACTTTCAATGTGATTTTATTTTTCTTTGGGTCATGCTGAATATGTGTACTATTGTTGATAGATATTATGGGTTTGGGGTCCTCGGGGGGACACGGCTTGACATTACATGGCTTCTTATCGGCCGGCTTAGCACTTGGGCACATCGATTCGGGACGCTCAATTTTGTGCTCCTGTGCCATTATTTGCTTGCATTCAACCTTGCGTTCCTTAATACCATAGCCACATGTATGCGAGCACTTTGACCATTCACCCACCTCCCATCGTACGGGACAATCTAGGACATTGCAATACTGACGATCTGCTGGCGGTGGCTGGGGACACATACTATTCGGCACAACCATTGTGTTTTCACCACCCCGTGTCACTTCGTGAATGCATTGGACTTCACGGGTTTTGATGCCAATGCCACACGACTTAGAACATGGTGTATAGTCCGAATAATTCCAACGGGGTGGGCATGGACGGTCGTTGCATGTTCGCACCCGTGCTTCTGGTTTGGTTTCGGGCGAGCATAGGAATGGTGACACCACCCGTCCGTTATCTTCTCGGACGCAATTAATGATAAGCTCCTCGACACCGCCTAAGCACGATGCACTACAACTTGTGTAGCCCTGCTCACGCCAAACATATGTTTTACCCGGTTCGGATACGCCAACTTTTATCGAATCTCTAGGGTATTGTTCGTCATAGCCATGCGAGGGCAGCATACATGGCTCTTCGACGCATCTCTCGACTTCATCATGCGGCTTTTGGCCTTCGCAGAGGCTGTCGTTAACAGTGGCTATGGTACGGCTATACTCGAGGAAGATCTTACATTTGTACGGGCGGCGACGAATGCCCTCACCGCAAGTGACACTGCATGCTGACCAATCGGTGTCCTTGATGAATCTGAGTGAGTGAAACAGGGTAAACATTTTTTTGAAAAAATTTAAACATATGTGTGCTTGATATATGGTAAGCTTTTTTAGCTATGCATCATTTGATGAATGCCATGAAATCTATGATAATTGATGCGGTCGTGGTAGAAGTTGAGGCGAAATTCGCTACCGGATGGTTGTTTTTTATTTGTAAATACGTCCAATCAAGTTGACGCCAATGTGCGATTTATCATCATATTCACTGAGCCGCGTAGGCGGTCAATATTGATGCGCTCTATGAAACGAAGGGACATACATATAAATGAATCTAGTGTGCATATGGAATTTACTGTGCAACTTTTTTTAATCTTTTAAATGAGAAGAGTGTTGCCGGATTACGAATTTTTTTTGCAACAAAAATCATATTCATATGTTGCAGAAGTCATTTGAGATCGGATGATTTTTTGAGTGGAACTCACCTGAGTTGAAACAGCAGTACTCATATTATCATGAAGTCAAGGGACATTTTTCAAGTCGATACTCGTAACTGTCTCTATTTAATTTTACTACATATTCGTGCACAAACGTTCTGGCCCAAACAAAAAAAAAATACCCACGACAAGTTTATTTCTGATGTGCTTTAGGTGTTTTTTTCTATTGATTAACGAGTTATTTTTTGTTTTCATTTCCTTCGGATTGGTAAAAAGGAAGAAAAAGCCAAGTCCTCCTGCCTTCATGCACAGACAATGTTCAGAAATCAATAAAATTACAATTTAAATGTTGCCTATCGTAGGCATTGGCAGTAAATAATTAATAACGAAAAACATTCCTGGAATCTAGGTAATAGGAGCGAAAAGCACATCACCGTCAACTGTACAAAACAAAAACAACAACAAGACCGACAACAACAGGAAGCATTCTTATTTTGTTTGGTTCTCTTTAATTGAATTGGAACTTCTGCTTATGGGTCTCCATTACCAACATAGCTGCCAATCTAACGTCCGTCAATGTAGTTAAAGTTAAAAAAAAACAATAAAACAAAACAACAGCAAATATCAACCGAAATAGAAAGGTGAGATTCCTTCCAAATATCCCCCCGAACATACCACCACAACAGCCTGTTCTCTGCGGTCAGCTCTGTTGTTGAGGTCTAGCGTGAGTGAGCTTTTGATTTAAGCATGGCTCACCCTCGTGCCGCCACATGCACTCACATTTCAAGTTTAATATAGGGGAGTTAATTAAACGTCGCCCAAGGACAGTTGCCTTGTTTGTTGTTTGTTTCGTTCGTTTACATATGTGAATACAAATCGAACAACTCATTCTATCGTGTATAAATTTCATTTGCTAGGTCCGGTCTGGAGGAGGGAAAAAACGCTGCTCGTGCTCGTCGCTTTTCTAATTTTTAAGATCACATGGCCATTTTCTCATCCTTAGTCCGCTGAATAGTAAATCAAACTTTGAAATGTTGTCATTGCGAGTTGCCTGTGAGAAACTAAATAGCAAACATTAAGTACACAATTTAAGTCTGGAATGTGATACGACTCCGTAGGCACACCGATAAAATCGGTTTAGCCAGCACGCGACAATAATCACCACACAAGTACATGTCTAACCTATGTATGTAGACGGCATTTTACCTAACTTTGGGCACAAAGGACTCATGAAACAAATTAGTATGTAAATAAATGAAAGAGTCAAAATATGACAAATTGAAGCAAAGCTAACGAGTCTTTCAATAAGAGGTGTCGTTTTAAATATCTTTGAACTATCCACGTTAAACTTAATTGCGATGCTATATGATAATTACGAATTAAGGGGCTATCAAATATTGTATACATGAATATATTGTGAATACTCTTCAAAATTATGGTAAACATATCGAGGGAACTTCTCTTAAGGTTGGTGTATCGATAAATTTAACCGTCTCGGGCAGATAAATGATGTGAATATTCTTTTCCCTGTTCGACAAGGTCAGCTGAAATTATTATAACATATCCGTTTCAAAGTAAGTTTGAGGGAGACGTACTATTCGTATCAGCGGAATCAACAAGTGTTTGAGACATTTGCTCAGGAACAATTATTTTTGAAGTATGTATGTTTCTATAAGACCACACGTGTTCTTAATCAATGTCATCCGAGGACTTATTTTGGCATATTGGAGTCGTGAATAGATTTAGTTTTAACTTATGGTTTGAAATAAAATAGAAATTTATATAACAATTGAAGGTGTTGTTTAAATATTTTATTCCCAAATAAATTCGATAAATTGTTTAATTTCATCGAATTACACAATGTATAGTTGACTCTCAAGATTGAGCAGGTTAGACTACCTTTACTATGTATAATGTTGTTTTATTTTACCAAACTAAACATCTAAAAAATACTTATAGGTGATAGGTGACCATTTTTTAGTAGTTAAAGCCATTTTTAAATCATTTTGCGCAAAGAGCTGAAAATTGGTTTACTAAACTAAACATTTATAACATAGAAACTGACGAACCAAATACGATTGCCCCGAAACACATTTGATACAAAATCTTGAACTGTCGAAAAAAGCAAACATAAAATTCTCGGAAGAACACACTTTTACGACATGCTTTTTGGAGATAAACTTTTTTTTTGTTTTTGGTGAAATGACCTCAACAAATAGTGAAACACTTACGTTGGATCCGATGAGGGATGCTCTGGTTCACTGTCGCTCCTGCCACCCCCAATGAGAGACTCCGCTCTTGGAGCTTGTTCCTCGTGATGAAGTCGATTTGATTGTTGATGGGCGTAAAGTGGTTGATCGTTGTATGATACCTGCTCCGAGTCTTCCATATCAACGTGTTCCATCTCCTCATCCTCCTCGTCGTCGTCTTCCTCTTCATCGGCACTCTTATTCATCTCATCTGGATTTTGTTCCTATATGAGAATGTGTGTTAAGGAATGAAATTCAATTAAACACATTTTCCAAGTTCCTGGTTTATTGTGAATTTGTCTATGATTTTATTGTCGCCAAACTAACACCGATGTGTAAACATTCAACAAGCGATAAGAGTTATCAAGATCTTAAATATGTGCAAAAAGAATAGTCAAGAAAAAAAAATATTTTTTTTTCCATAAAGATGACAGATGAAAGCAGGAGAAGGGTAATACATTATATATGTTGATTTTACCAGACTCACATCCATTTCTTGGTCAACATGGCACGTTAAAACACTGGTACATGGCTCTGCTTCTGGAGGTTTCGTATGCGGATCGCATTTTGCACTTAAACTACCATCTGCGGATCTGCATTCTACGCCACGCATTTGGATTCCATGTCCGCATGATACCGAACACTATAAAATGCATTAAAACATCACCAAAGAAAAGTATATAAGAAGTAAAAGAAAAACACAAAGAAATAGTGAAAGAGTAATAAAAGTAAAAGAAGAACATAAAAGTGATACATTTAGAGCACATCCTCAAAACTACGAATGTACTCGTGGGCTATGAAATGAAAGCAAGTAGGGTAGCTGCATAAATCCATGCATTCAATATGTTTAAAAATACATTGTAGAAGAGATTGGAACAGACAAACCAGCATATACCTACAAAAAACAAGTACCCAAATGACAACAAAGTCCCGGCGGAAAGAGGAATGGCGGTTTGAAGATTACGTCAACCTTTTAAGATTTTCCAAATGAAGTTATTACTCTACATTTGCACTTATTCCTTGGTACAATTTTAAAGCAGAGATTATCATCTTTTCTATTCAGACGAAACAATAAATTAAATGGATGGTGACGAACACTTTAAAATAATGGATAGAATGTTAGAAATTTCATTTAAAATACATTATCCAATTCAAGTCTGCTTAGATTCTTTCGTGGATTGAATTTTTACAAATCGACAAACGTTTTCATCAGATCGTATAAATGTATCGTTCTAACGTGTATACAACACCTACAAAATTTATCTCACAAGCATGAATGCATGCATCGATTGTTACAATTAAACTGAAAGTTGAACCTTCAACCCCAAATTCATAGTGCAACCTCGAAATGTTATAATCTCTATGACACTTTAGCGTCCCCAACTATAAAACACAAGTCGAGACTTACTTTACTAACTTTTGCAACTCTCACAGAAAACTTCAAGAATATTGTTCTGGATCCTTGACGGAGAGAAAAACAGAAAAAAATACATGCTTCAAATAAGGAGCTACTCATTTGTGTATGCACTTAACGAAAAAAAAAATGAATAATAATAAAATTAGATCCTGAAAAATCACGTGCACTGAGCGCTGAAATAACAAATTGCGAAAGGTTCTCTTGTTCAAAAGGATATTCTGCACTCACCACTTTCCAAACGCTCTTATACACATCTTACTAATATACATCCACTTTGTTCTTATTTTCAATGTTTGCATTTCTTTTTCCGTGTCCCGGAATCCAAGGAAGTGATAGCACTTCTCCAAGGATTAAGAAAAGACTGAAAACTCGAAGAAACATTTACTTTTCATGAGCGCGCAAGCAAACATATGCGCTATATGCACTTAAAACAACGAAAAGGCTCTAAAAAAGACTAAACAACCACGCAACATATTATGCCTTCATATTTTTCTTCGCCATCGTCGAAGACTTTTAAGAAAAAAAGAAGCTTGGGTACCCCACATTCAGTTGGCGTGCATGGAATGCAACATACTTGCCTATAGCCTTGCTGGTTGTGCGAACACTTTGGCAACCAAAAACTAAATAAAGATCTACACAGAGAGAAGGCAAAATACGAGAAAATACTATGATGCGAAACTACACGCTTACCCCAGACCATTCCTCAACCTCCCACTTGGGGCACTCCTGAAGCATACAAGAGTCTTGAGTTGGTGGTTTCGGTGTTCGGCACACTTCGTCTGGAACCTGTTGGGAAATGAAAGACAAAAGCATTTACAATGTGCAATTAAGTAAATAGTGGGTAAGTGCGGGATTATAGCTCACCCTTGTTTTAATGCCATTTGTTTCCTCGGCACACAGAACCATACGCTCTCGGTAACCGGGTCCACATAGACGACTGCACGGGCTCCATTCATCAACAATCCACCTATAGAGATGTAGAGGAAACACAGGAATAGAAAAAAGGAAAAAATAAATGCCATAAAAATTATGTAAAACAACAGAAATGACTCTTTTCCTTCTCGATTTTTCTCAATCCACCTTTATCTATGCTCGTTACTGTATAGTTATCATTATCGAGGATTTTACGAGAGCCTCATTGTAGTGACTCTACGTAGTCCTTCGAACGGAAAAGTGGATTTGGAAGATAAGCATGGCAAAAGTCTTTAACAGTATGCTTGACAGAATGTGACATGAACCTTATACGAGTTCGAAGAATGCGTTTCAACTTGTCGTTTTCGCTTGGATTGAGTCTTCGAGAAATTTTTGCAATTGTTTAAATTAAGAAAATATTTAAATTAAAGAAAATATCCCTCATAGTGAACGACACGAGCCTAGATATTGTATACGGAAATATTCTACTCTCTAGATAACTCGCCATTTGACACCCAAGTTTATGGTTAGTAAAATACCAACACAGCTTTTAATGTTTTCAGGAATAATATTGAGTGATGGCTTTCAACCAAGAGTTATCGCCTCACCAGACTCAACATCATGTATTGTGTTCAGACGGTGAAAAGTAAATAAAAAAAAATAAAAGCCTACTTAAAAACTAAATAGTTATAAATGTAGGTATTGTTATAAAGAATAGGATTCAAGGACATTGAATATATGATATGCAATTTTTGCAATCGATGCGAGCCAAGGCAAGTTAGCTTTATTAAAAACATAGATATTTCCGTGTAATACTTTTTTAAGGTTTTTAATTTATTTATTCACTCGAATTTCATTTCGCTTCGAAAAAAAATGTATTTGTTACCGAGAAGATTTTGTGCAGGAAAGTGAAACTTTATTTATTTATAACGTTTGAACTTATTTACAATGCACTGGTTACGCATATTATTATTCGAATTTAAAAAAAAAACAAAATCTGCACTTCGTTTCTATAATAACAATTCCATTTTGGTTAATAAAAATCACTTTTTGTGACCTGTCAAGCATACTGTTATAGACACTGGTGAAGCAATTCGGTTTTGTTGGAATACTTACTTAGGCGGACAGGTGTGAGTGTTGCAGAGTACCACAGATGGCTCGGGCCGATTAGTTGCACTGCAAAGGGAGTCTTCGACTTCCACACCGGTAACACGATTCCTGCATGTTGGTCGGGACATCTTGTATCCTTTTCATTGAATAGAAGGAAAGAAGACATTACTTTTTCTTTATTGCATTTGTCTACCACAGACGGGAGGTTTTCTAGTGGTGCATGCTCGAGACTATCGATTGATCGATTTGGATTTTTTTTTTGTGGAACCTATAATTTCTTACTTCAGAAGTGGGCAAGACTAAAACTGGCGAAGAAAAAAAATCGAGCAACGAAAGCCCACCAAATAAGATAGTGAATCTTTTCCATGTAATTGTTTCTAGGTCGCGTTGAATTGTGGATACAGTTGGAAACCTTTTTTGTTTTGTCGCATTTTCGTGGTACATGTATTTCACTCGTTTTATTGTTCACCTCAGCACGTTTAATCGATTAGCAACGGTGTGGTCTGGGGGTCTAGCTTAATACGAGCGATGGGTGGCTATGGCTAAAGTTATTCCTTTTTTGAAATTCGTCTTTGCCTTTAATATACCCATTACATACTGTTTCTCGTACAGTGGAATACTAACATAAAGTCCTTGACTCTCGAATGGTGGTGTGACACAAAGCCAACAGACAGTGACAGTAAGAGATAAAATCTTACTCGGGTAGAAGAAAAAAAAAAATAAGCAGAGGGGGCGAAGAATAAATAAACTCGACAATATTTGTGACGTTTTTTTTCGTGAGCTTTGGATTACTAAAGGGGGTAGAGAAGATGTACCGGTACTTGACATTTTTCTTTTCCGATGTTTGGTATTTGGATCAGTCAGGGGAAGAAAAGACAAATAGGTTTGTTGTAATCGTATCACCCTGTTCTTGTCAAAGGGAAGGCGGCGGTAGGCAGCACAGTAAATATACATCGAGGGCGGAATTAAGTTAACGTATTCCAGAAAATCTGATGAAAATTGTACAATCAAAAAAAAAACGAGCGAAAAACGGCTCAGTGTTTTTTTTTTATAATTTTTTCTTTGAGAATATGAGTATCACGTTCTGTTGGTTCTTTATTGCGGATGCGGAACATAACAAGGAGCTCATTAGTAGAGATTACGCAATAAAAGGCAACGTAAATATTTTCTATGCGAGTGATTGGTTGAAGGAAACCGATAGATTTATTGAATAAACAATTTTTAAAATGTACTAGCAAAGGAAGTAATTGTAAAAAAGTAACAGCGAGGCTTAAATTTCTTAATTTGCGCTCACAGTATTGAATGCTCATGCATTTTATTTCCCCATAGTTATCCATAAGTAGTTTGTCAAGCCCTTAACTAGTATCAACTGAAACTAAGACTTTTAACCTCAGCTTGTTGCAGGAATAGTTTCATGTTTTATTTGCACAAAATACAAATTGAATAAAACGTGCGTACATATTTACAAGCCAGCAGCCCATCAAAATACCAACTTATTACCACTTTACCAGGCACACGCATCGCTTTTTGGTTTTTTTATTCAGCCAGGTCGTCGCCTACAAGGTCGTATTTAAGCAAGCAAGTACACGACATCTACTTAATGATTGATTGTAATCGAAAATCCTCTGCCTAGCCCCACTTTTATGAAATTATTTATAGATTTTTACGAGGAGAACTGTTTTATTCGAAGGCTCCAAAACGAATAAAAATCTATGTACATGTGTATGTACACCGAGAAAAGAACGAGATGCTGTCTCGAGAGTATCCCCTATACGAATCGAATTTCAAATTTACAAACTTGACTTATGAAATCTTAAATTAAATTTGATTTCATATAACCAAGGGAATATGAGAATACAACGTCCAAGGTAAAGAAAGCTCTACCTATAGGTTTTTGATTTGACTAATTCGTGGAAAATAGTATAATGGGTGTGACGGAAATCTGAATGACACAGAAACTTTCATCACCGCAACCAATTGACAGTTTATTCACCAAGGGCTACAGATCATAGATCTTATAACAGATGGACACGAACTGCTTGCGACAATATACTAAATTTTCTATATTTGTTTTTTTTTTCATGTTATTGTTGCCATGGAATATACAATGTACTTACCCCCTCCGCAAGTAACTGAACACAGTGACATCGGTGCCGTCTCCCAATGATAGAGTGGTTGGGAGCATGATTTTCCATCGCCTCCACATACCCCGCACGCGTCAATCTTCTTCGTCGAACCAATCTTTAAGTCGCAGCCGACACGCTGGAAATGAAAATAAAGGATAACACTCGAAAAAATGTTTTGTACATTTGGAGAGTTGTTATTATACTTATATTCTTATTTTTATATCGGCGAAATCATCGACATATAAAACAAACGAGAAACATTTGAATAAATAAGGCGATTCCAAAGTTGTTCGATTGTAATGCCCCACGCTCTCGTCAACAGGGTAGCAAATAATTTATAATAAATAGGTTACCTGCAAAATTATTCTGCGCCGAACATGAAATAGATGAATTGCTCATTCGCACAAAAGAAGGGAACCGACAGCAGCGAAACCAACCTATCGGGTAAACGGTTTTCGTGTCCTCGAACTCACTAACCTAGTCTGTCACCTCTCGTTGCGCCCAACCTGGTATTGTACTGTAAAGGATATAGGTATATGAACTGCAATGTGACCATTTGAAGGAAGTGCTTTGTTTTCCCGGAGACATGTTGTCATTACTAAAATTCCCGTCGTTCGATAATGAATAACTTTGGCCAAATTATTTGGCAAATTGTGGTTTGATTTATGCGCCCCATTGTGTACGAGTTTTACCTCACCCGATTTATACCCAGATTTACAGTTTGCAATCGATTGATATGTAGCTGCCGTGACACCCTTGTGTCGTGGCTTGGTTGCGCGACATATTTGATAAAAAAAAATGTAGAAAATAAATCGTGCAAGAGCCCTCCATCCATTTTTTTCAAACAAATGGTGCTGAATCACGGCATTGTTGAAGGAATGCTTTTCTTCATTTTTATGTCCTGAGCCAACAACAATTGCCATTGAGCTTTCGAGATTAGAGAAAAAGAGGATGATTTTGCGTACGGCAATTCACCACAAAGGAATGTAAATTAAAATTCCGGTTAAGGTTCCTTCGCTGTGTTTTGTTTTACTTTTCATATACTATATGTATGTCTAAAACAACCCATTAGACTTGTAAATGAGTTGAAAGCCAATTTTTAGAAGTTTATCCAATCGTTTGTTTTTCTTTTGTATTTTATTTTCAACTTTAAAGCAAAGTTTGATAACATGGAGATTGAAAGCAATCGTGCTTTGGGCAAACTCGTGGAAACATATATTTTTGTTTCAGCACAATTAGATATAAAAAGCATATTTTTGCATAAACTGCAGATTGAAGACGGTAAATTTATGTGAATTTTGAGTTTCGGATGTACGTAGTTTAAAAAAAATCGAGTTGCAGAATTCATGAAAAGAATAAGGGTTGATAGCATAAACAAAGTCGAACTTTGTTGGACGTTACATATATTGTATTAAAGTGGGAGATCTGTATATGTGTGCTCTGATTTAAGCATTCCTTTAATCTGAGCTGAACACGTTTTTTGGTTGTTCAATAGACTTTGGAGGTGGTCAAGTAGTGGGGAACACTGCAATCTCTCCATTTTCACATAGTTGAGAGTAAATTTTTGCAAAAAAGTTCAGGACCGAAGACCGAGTAACAGGCCCCTCTTTTAGCAAGGCAATTCACTTTAGGAAGTATAGGTTCCCAGTTGAACGAAAATAAATAAATAAACTATTTCAAAGCGTACCCCAGTTTATTTTATTCATGCAATACATCTTAATCTTCAGCTGTTACATGTTTATTTAACTAACTGGGCAGGATAAGAACACAAAAAATTAAAATTAAAAAGAAGAACACTTTTTTATCTCTCACCTGACATTTGCCCTGGATGCACATATCAAGACTTCCGGCACGACACCGAGTTCCATCTTGTACTCTCCCTGACAGCTGCACAATAACACTTGGCTCATCATAGTGTTCCGACTCATCTGGGCCAGCAACACCACCGCCATCAACCTCTGGCAGTGAAACGTCATCAGAGAGATGTGCAGGTCTCCCTCTACAAATCGAAAAAGAATAAAAAAAAGGAAATATAATAAAAAAAATATATATGGAGAAGGGGAGAGAAAAAAAAACAGGAGGAGAACAATCCTATTTGATATTAAATGAATAAAGCCATCCAGTAAGAGTGTACACAGTGAATATTTTAACAACACACCAGCAAATAAAAGTAAAGCGCATAAACCAGGACATCGAATAAACGGAGCGGGAAAATATTCCAAAGAAGTACTCAATTCGTCCCCAAAGTATGTATGCATAGTCTGCTCGGTCTATGTTACCTAGAATGTGGTCCGTATGTGCAAGGCTTCGCGGCTTTATGCGACGCGGCGCAGCGTTTTTAAAATTTCAAGGCAACAGGATATGGTGTGCAACATCCGTAGCGTGATGGCTGCTTCCTTCGTCCTCAATGGGCTTTGTCCACAAGCAAGCCATTTTTCGAAACAATAAAACTACCCAAGATACTTCCACTTGTGTGTTGTCAGGTGTATGAAACAAAGAAAATCCACCAAGACCCTACTCGCTTTTTAAACGGGATGTTAATGATGACTTTTAGCCTTCTCCAATTGTTCCTGATACAATGTAATTACCGCATAGTGCATTCAGACTTGTGTTTATAAAGTGTCCGCAATTTTGGACTTTGTGTTAAGTTTTTCGCGGTAATTTACTATGTGTTTTTACGCCTCTCCTCTTTATTTTTTTTCTCAAACTGCACTTACCTGCATGTCAGCGCACAGGGCTCCACGTAGTCGTAGTGCGTTATCCATGAATACAGCGTGCCATCATAGGGCACATCATTGTAAGCGGCACATTGATGTGCTCGGAAGTCCTGCTGCTCTGGACATGGCTGCATATTGCAAATTCTGAAACGTGTCGTTTCACCTTTACAACCATTCGGGTTGTGGCAACGTCTTATTTGTTGAGCCACACCACCATCACAGGTTCGTGAGCACGTTGACCAATCTGACCATCCGGACCAACCACCAGAGCCACCCTTGGCGCGTTTTTGCTGCAATAGACACTGAATTAAGAAACTTTCGATATGTACCGAAATGACCCTTAAGCGGGCTATAAGATTCATCATACTTCGAGCTCGTTCTCTAAGTCGACATCTGTATGCCACGTGTTGTCAAATGCCTGGCTTGCATTTAATTTCTTCGCAATGGATCCATTTTCCACAAAAAGAGTTAACTGAAAGTAGGAAAAAGTTTAACAGAAATTATCTTTTTTTTCCTTGTATATCTCTATTTTTCCGTTATTTTACAATTCATCATTTAGCAACTTTAATAGTGTTTGATGAACCATCAATAGGGCAGCAGATGCAAAAACTTATTTGTGCTTTGAACTGCTCAGGCCTACTTAAGTTTGAGACGATATAATATTTATAATATTTCTAACTAATAACAACTTAAGCCCAACTCTTTTGTTTACAGTTTAAAAAAATAACGTCAGAACAACGTATAAAAGTGGGAGTCCCGACATCAAATACAATTGTTTATTTTACTCTCTTCAATCCCAAGAACTGCTTAACGTAGTCTAACACATGTCCAGCTAAAAGCCATACTCCTCAAAATGACTGATAATATGATTCGTAATGCAGATGAAGATCTATGCTCTCATAATGGCACATTTGTTTAAACCAAAGCGTAAAGAAGCCTACCCCAATGGCAAGGAGTAAACCATCCACCAGTACCACTCGTATCAAAGCTGCTTGTACGTGTATCTTCGAATTGTATCGCAGTGTCACATGTCTAACCTCACGTAAGACATTTAAATAAGTGATTCACGTCAATTGCTGCCTTTCGCCTGTGTTACAGTAAAAACACATTAACATTTCACCGCATACGCTCATAGTCGGTGCGGGCATAAAACTGAAGTCAATGTAGTCGCAAGTCGTCAGTCGGCACAGAGGCGAAAGGCAAAAGTAACAGTTTTTGGTGGATGGCCAAAAAACAAAAAGTAGGACAAATAAACTTGGCAGCACGTTATTCGAGTACCGTGTATTTGAAGCCCTACGTTCCTTGCGTATCTTGTGATGTTCTGATTTGACGTTGTTTGCCTTTTCCATTCAATATGTATCTATTACCACAGCGGTAATGCTCGAGCTACATCTCTAACTCCAAGCTAGAGAGGTCTTCGCCGATAGCAGCCACACGCGGCAATGCCAAACAAAAATAGAGATTCTTCACGTAACCTTAATTATTTATTTATGAGATGAAACCGTTTCAATAATTCACCTTTAAGGGAAATTGTACAACCTACCTTACCTAGGCTACTCTGCTAACAAAGAAAAAAAAAAAAAAAAAAAAAAAACATAGGGAAAAAAGCATACAACAGTGAAGAAAAAGAGAAGTATAACAGAAATACCTTTGATGAGGGATGAAAATGGGTCTGACATTATTTTGTCATTAATCTCTGTGATTCGAAGTGTAGCGTGTGCACGCCAGATACCAGCTTTCAAATACCAGATAGAGTGAGTAGCAGCGAAAGGTCTTCAAGACCAGGGGAGACCTCCTCAATGTCAGTCATCACATTATACGTAAAGAACGGATGAAGGGTGTGAATCTCCTCCCATGGTATAGTAATGATTCGAATTTGAACGAACCTGTTAAGTGTCAGTGTCGGATTGTTACTGGGCTCATGCCACCTAAAATAGCTTCTGCTGGCTTTTCACTTATTTGTTTTCCAAACCCTATTTTGACTCTGAAATTAATTTAGAATTATACATACATATGTATCTGTAGCATAATCTTTAATTTAATCTCCTACAAGTTATTAAAGAGTCAAAAATGTGAAGGTTATGAATTTATTATCCACGGACAGTTGATACCATGAAGGATGAAAGTTGAATTTTAACATGAGTACGAACATACTATATGTTAGTCTGTAGTTGCTAACTGGATTTCAGTGAGTTCAGTGCAACTTAGGAGAACTAGATAAAACTAAAAAATGAAACAGGTGGATAAATACTCAGTTGGACTTTCTATGGTCTCTTTACGGCTTATAAGCTCGAAGACTACAAATATTGTGGCGCCATCTATGTGAAGTCAAATTCACATTTCTATTACACTAATCCCGCTCAATCTTCTGATTGGATGTACTCGTCCCTTTAGTAAGTTGTTCGCTAAGTTGCGATTGTATGGTCTTTGCGATATTCTTCTTTATCTTGCTTTGCATAAATATTTATTTAGACCACCTTTGCATGTTGGCAAGTCATTAAGATATTGGCGTTGTTGCTCCAAGGAAATTGAAATAAATGTCGACTGTCGAATGGGACATAGAGCTCGGGAAGTATTTACTTTTGTAAAATTAAACTGCTCGCCAAGGCAATTGCGGTTTGGGGGACGGACGACAAATTGTTTCTGCGAAACACGAAGACCCATAAAAATGGAGTGGAATTCGTTTTAAGGGAGAGGGGTGGGGGTGTTGGTGGTTGTGAAAGAGAATTGCTATCAGACTATCGCAATCAAAAGGAATCATGTCATTTTGAAGAGTGAAACACCTTAAATCAAAAATGGGTGTTGGGGGTATTAGTAAGCGAAACTAATCGGTTTTGTAGTGACCTTTGCGCGAATGTATACCTTACCAAGGTTAATAAGACGAAAAGATGTTCCACGCACGAATGATGGAACAATGAGAAGTTTAACCTAATAAATTCGAATTAGAAATCGACATAACCATTTCATTGTGTTGAAAAAAGGAAAGCGCCAAAATGTAATGTGATTTGGTTGGTTTCAATGACTTTATTCCGTTTATGACTGTTATCGATATAAATGAAATACCCATTAAGTTGGCAAGTTTATCTAAAAAAGCTCTGCACTTAAACTTATCTCAGTTTGCGACTTTCTCAGCCGCATCACACGCGGTCACAATTCATTTCCCGAAAAGCCAGACAAACAGAAATAAATCGCCACAAAACTTAGTGTTACTACATCCCTAATTTCAAAACACTTGTCGCAACAAGATCAATCAGCAAGTAATCTTTCAATAGCAATAATGCCATCAGCTCCTGTGTCCATTTCCCCAAAACTTTCTGAATCGTTTCCGTCCTCCACCTCAAAGAAAAATGTCGACACAACTTAGAACCAAACAAGCTAAATTAATTGGGATTTGCCTCATTATTTTGTCCGATGATTAATCATTTCCCGCAGCCACCTAGCCTCGCTCAAGGGAAATTCCTCTGGTCCAACAAGTTTTCAATTGGGTATACTCTTTGGCGGTCCATTTCAAGCCAAAATTTGAAAAGTTTTCGCCACCCAATTTGGAAATTAATTTATCATTTTGAAAAATTAACTGTCTTACATAAAAAGTATAGCAAAAGAACAGAAAAAAAGGCAAGGAACACATCTTGTATTTCACTTTGCCATTGAAGTGCTTCAAAATAAACGATTTTTAATTGGAATTGATCTCCTAATCTAAAAAGAAAAAAATGCAGGAACCAAGCAGAACACGAACCGAAATCATTTCTTAATTCCATGAATATATTAAGCTGCCCAGGATTTCACGAAGCTACACATATTAAGTGGTTATCCTGGAAAACACGATGAATGAATGAAAAAAATCAACAACAAAAAAATATCGTTGGAGTAAAAGGTCTGCAAGAATAAGGATATGGGGTGATTGGGTGAATTCCATAGCAAAAGTTGGTCCTCTGTAAATAATTAGTATGCTTACATCATGCGACATTAGGTCGAAATTTGTATGTACTCCACATAATCTTATGTGTATACTCATAGGTCGTTTTATGCTCCAGAATACACCATCCGCATAGACTCGAGCAATCAGGCGAAGGACTCTTTTTCTGCCTCCTCTCTATCGTTTGGTGTGTATTCTCCTTCACCGCCGCAGGCCAATAGGGTATGACCAGTGCATTACTGTAATACGTATTTAAGAGGGCTCTCTTTGTATCGTCTGGTTTTGCAAACCTCTACCCCACTTGCCTAATCACGGAAAATAGTCCATTCTACCAGTAGCGCCACTTAGCCATAGAAGGCATCCGAATAAGGAAAAAAAAACATGAAGGACAATTTGTGGGTGGCGTTTGGACAACGGCAGTTTGGGATAGTAAGACACACAAAATACAGGCGAACGTTAAAAATTGCTTGCATGGACTAAGGAGCAGCGCAGGGTGCCAAAATCTGTGTCGGCACTATTCTAAAAAAGAATTAAATGCTCCACGAACTGATTGCAGTAGCCATAAATGGTTGCGAAATTCTAGATGCATGCGAAATGTGTATCTACCAGTAAAAATAATAGCATAGAGTTAATAATATGAATGCATGTTAAAAGTTAAGACAATTCACAAGTCACAGGCAGCCGAATTACTCGCGGAGGGGCAGAAAAATAGACAAAACAACATATTTCCCGATCGTGCATCTCAATACGTCTTTAGAAATCATATGCTTCCGAAACCTCTTCTTTGCCGAGTAGTTAAAAAGCAGGCGAGCTACTGTCGAGCGGGCGTGATGCTATCATGCGATTTTTTTAACATCGTTCGAAGCTCTTAGGACAACACCAGAGATTCGATCTTTTTGATTTTTTTCCCAGTTATTCCATTATATGCAACAGACTTTTATTTAAAGAACTAATACGACAAGCTTCACCGTATGAACATACTATATGTACATAAGTGCGAAATATATTCTATGCTCACCTTATTAAGACAACTGATCTCAAATATCTTTTACCAGTACCTATGGAGCCTTGGATTAAGTCTTGGTAAGAACTCAGTTTCAAACCTAAAAGACCATCGTTATACCTACATGAAATTCAAAATTTGAACTACAACCATTTTATAGCTGCTGATGATATCCTCGTGGCACCCTGTTAGCTCGCCTTGCATCCAGCAGACGTCCACTCAAAGGAAGAACATTTTATTCGGATTGTTAATCCACTCGACTGAATTCGTAGCATGCATTATTCACAACCAACTGCGAGCTACTGATGCTGTGCCCCCTTGTTTCTGCTACTTTGTTGGCAGCCATTGCCTTTCTGTGTACATGGGGGTTTTATGAGTCTGCAAGGATTTTTTCGTTTTGTTTTGATTTTATTTTTATTTATTTTTTGTTTTTTGTTTCTCGTGTCCACTCAAATCGAATGACAAATTGAAAATGGCCACTTTTGTCGCCACTCGCTTCAGTGCGATTTTTTTACAGTCGTCTTCTTTATGTCCACCTCTATTCACGGCCTAGAGTAAAGCAGAATAACTGCAAGGTATAATATTTTTTTTGTTTTTTTTTTCAATACCCTTTCATAGTCGTTGTTACAAAATTCTGTTGCAACCAACGAAGTCCCCTCTCCAAAAAGTGACTTTTTAATGCACAGACACAGAGAAAGGCGCAAATTGCATTTGATGAGATTACTTGATTACTTGGTAGTACTGTCACTCGAACAGTGAGTTAGAGAATCTATCTACGACACCACCATCAAAAAAAAGTTGAACAAAACGTAAAAAAGAAGACCTGGAAAAACACTGTACCACAATCCGAACTCATTGGTCCTCAACAACATCCCCTTGCCGAGTTGTCTGTGTGGAAAATCTGTAAATTGTTTGATGGACAATCACTATCTGCTGCTGTTGCTGCTCTTTGATAAGCAGACACTAAAACGTTTTGGTGTTTTACGGAGTTCTCGTTTTTGGGGTATTTTTTTTTTTTGTGCCGGCTTTTTCCAACCAAAAGAACCTTTAGATGAATGCTGAAAAGGACCGAATGGATGGGAAGGACGAGATAGACTGAAAATGTAGGGAAATCCGGTGGGGTTCGTCTGAAAACAGTTGCAAATGTGATAGTCCATTCAATTGCCATAAAAGCTTTCACATTAATAATTGATGGGAATGTAAGTGAATTGATTGATTCACCTCTCACCTTATTCTGTGTGTACGTTCTTTGCCGCGTGCCCCTGCTTTGCGTACACACAAGCCCAGTGTGTTCCCGAATTAGCATTCTACTTGGGATGGAATTCAGGAATTTGAATGAATGACTTTCGGTTGCAATTTACATTAACTTTAAGGTTAACTATAAAAACAACCTGATTGTGACTATTAACGATGGAGATAATAAAAACGTTTCCAGGTAATCATATGTTGGTACAACTGGCATTTTTGCCATCGTGCTTTTGTGTGTGCAATGGGTTCAAGTAAGTACGTGCACTTGAGGACATACTGAAGCTTGTTTGCTAAACATCCTATAGATCTGACAGACTAAAGTAATTCATTTAGTATGTAAGCCCGGACATTTTGGGCAAATAAAAGTTTCAGCTTGTGGTAACAGTGGCGTAATAGTACATTCATGGAGCAGAAGTTTCATCGTTTTTGTTTGTTTGTTTTTGTTGTTGCTATTGCTTGTTGGCAGATTTTTTGTTCTTTGCCTCGAAACTTTGTATTGTAAGGATACTACTTCTTTTTTTGGAACATTGTTTTTTCCATTCATTGTATGTTCAGCGATTGTATGTTTATCAATCTTACGTAATTTACTTACCAATAGGATTGCTATCCAGATGGAAGTTTTTCGGTCCATAATTTTTATCTGCATGTTCGGAGAATCATGGTTTATTCTAGAAAAGAAAAACAGACAAACATATATGTATATGTAGTTGAGTTATATTGTTCAGTTTTGTTTAAAGTTTTGTTTTTGTGTTATTGATTTAAGACACTCTCGAGATTTATTTGAGCATTTCAACTAATGCAGAACTAGTTTTATTTTGAGACTGGCGATTTAAGTGATTAGTTTTCTGCAGGCAGTGAACAAGATGGACTTGATTTGGAGAAAATATTGTTTCCTGAGAGTGTAGCAATATTTGCATGAATTCACAGTAAATATGAAACTCTTTTTACCTTCCACAGATGTGTTTTAGTGTATCATCACATTCTCGTAGTGCATGTAAGATAACTATTTGCATATGCACAACGGGGTTTGGATGTAAACCCCTACATCGGCAAATTTTACAATTAACAACAGCAGAGAAAGGGCGGAATATTTGCAATTGAGACATGTGTTTCTGATAGTAATCCGCAGCAAAACTTAAATCTACTTCACAAATAACATACATTCTCGAAAGGGCGACAAAAAAAAATCATCTCCGATAAAATACTCGCAATACTACAACAAAGTTTATATTAAAATCAAAAACGTTTCAGCTTACAACACTACAGGCAATGCATTACCCGACAAAAAAACATTGAACCTCTTTCACATAATTTGCAAATTCTGCGCGAGGATGACAAGGGCAAGAACAAAACGGAAACGAACCAACATCAAAAGACATTATTTTCCTTTCAAAGCACCCTTCTCAACTACTAATTCTTTAGTTCGTCGTCATCGCCGCTGTCTCCCGGAGGTGTGCTTCATCGTCAAGTGTTTACCTGGTCCTTGTCACAGCCGAGTCGTTACACTAAGTCTATACTTTACTATGGCTCTCGCTTTACTTTCCTTCATTATGTGTGGTGAGTCGTATGAAACATAGGTAGTTTGTCCCGATAGAGGCGACTATCTATTCACCTACATACAAAGGTTTATAAATTTCAATAAATCAAAAGGGACCGACTGCCAAGTGACAAAGGTATAGTAAGCGATCCTCATAGAAGATACCTCTTAAACGCCTGTTAGATAACAGTATGAGTTGTTAAACGCGTTTAATACTCGTTCTCGTACCCCAAACACAAGGGCGAATGGATGACCCAGTCATCCAGAGCACATTCAGTCAGTTGGCTTGACATATCCACTTTGGCAAGTCGGAAAGGAAAAATGAATGTAAAATATTGAAAAATTCGCAGATGGAAGGTTTGGGGTGGAAATTTAAAATGTTCCATTGCTGGCAAATATACTTGTGGAATATATTTACCATTGCTAATTGTGGAAATTAATTAATATCAAATGTGCTTACTTAAGGCATCACCCTCTCCGTGTTCCATCTGTGGCACACGGTACCTCTAAGAAAACGAAGAACTTATCGTCTTTATGCGAGAGAACCAAGATTTCAGGTGCAAAGGCTTGAAGCATTCATTTGATTTATTCATTGAGTTTTTTTCTTCTAGAAGTTTAGGGAGTTGTATGACAGATTAAAATTTTCAACTTTTTCACTTTTTCACAACCATACGTATTTGTTTGGTAAGGTGAGTTCAACAACAAATTATATGTGTGCCGTAGGGTGGTAAGTACACACATTCATCGTGCAAATGAAAACAAATGAAAATATTTATAAATAACTTTAATTTGTCAATGCTGCTGGAAAAGTGAAGAAGGGTGATAAAAATATAACACATCCACCACTGAACTTGTAAAATTTGATGAAGAATGCATTTTTGCATACCCTTGTTAGCTGCTTTTATTTGTCATACAGAGAAGCGTGGTTAAAATAAAGTTTTTCACTTTGAAAAATAGAAGCGAAAAAGAATGACAATGGAAGCTATTCATGAAAAAGCGGTCAAGTGTCAGTTCGACCCCGTCACGAGGCTGATCGTACAAGCGTGCAATATGCAAAACTTTATATTTCATTTCATGTGTTGTCTAGTCATATATGTATGTACATGCATACAAACTCAAGTTCAACTTGGCTGCCATGCCAACAGTCTCCACTTAAGCTTTCAAAGGCACCTGCAGATAAATTGTATAGGTTCAAACTCCAAAATATGACCGGATCAAAGTATATTGATCCTTAAGAAGCGAGATCCTCTCAACTCCGCAATCAAAATTCTAAGCAGCGTCACCTATAAGACCATCCCTACCACACTCCTTTTCATATTACGAGTTTGAGCACGAGTTCGATCGGACAGTCGAGTATTAGTATGAATAATTTTTTTCCCAAAAAAAGTTTAAAAGGCATCAGTACCCGTCAGCACTTCATTGCTGATCCCTGTGATCCATATGTACAAATGTACTTTTAAGGCAACACGAGTATATTCAAAAAATTAGACGTTATTTCTTGAAATTGACTGCCGGTGTGGGATTACTCTGAAAATGAGATCACATAAACCAAACAAACATACCATATACGAGGCAAACATATGAACCTCGGCGACATGCGCATGTATGTATGAAAGAATAACTTTGTTTTCTCCTGATCTTTCCTGGAAACTGGAAGACAAAATATGTATGTATGTGTTTCGTTAAGCTATCAGAACCCCAAAAGCCTACATCATTTGTTTTTCATCATTTGTTTTTCAACCTTCAACGGCAACGCAAATTCGATGGGACAAAGTTCTGCACCTATCGAGATGCTAATCCATAACTACTCATTTGGTGCGTTGCAATCGCTTATTTATGAAATTAAAAAATATCCGATAATTTTCAATGCAAACGCTGTGTCACCCACTGCCGAGGAGTTAATTAATTCAGCCTGGACCAGGATCGTTTTATCGCTTCTACCCAACTCTAGTTTGGAGAATATAACATATTGGGGTCAGTTCAAGTTTCTGTTTGACTGTTAATGTTTTATCCTTAATACAGATCGAAGCTTTCGCAACGCCTGGAGGTGGATGCTTTCCGTTCTTGTAAAAGACATGTCCGAACGGCTTCGTAGTCATGGTTATGTTCGTAGATCACAAGATGAATGGATTTTAAAGCAGTTGAAGTCCCTTGAACCATTTATTAAATTAAAGTGAGCATCTTTTTATAATACTAACACATCTTCTTTGTGAATGGATAATTTTTTTTAAGGGAAATTTCACCAATGCAGCTCTTTGTCGAAACCGAGGGTTACATTGATTTACATGCTGCTGGTAACACTGTCTTGTCGTTGAGAAACTCGACAGAGCCCCCTGGAACTAACAACACTCACATCTCGATATGCTTCTGGGTTAAACAGCCTTCCCCCATGAATTTCAATGTAAATTTATTGGCATTTAATGTGCGATCGCAGCAGCAGATGATGAATTCTACTCTAAATCCAGTTTTAATGATAGATTTTGAAGGAGTAACGCCTTTTATTTCCGATGGAAACCCGAGTGCAATTGAATTTTGTGCTCAGCCGTCAAGCGAAGTTAATGAATCTGTGTTGGTTGAGTGCAAGGATCATATTGAGGATTCTTCCGAAGATTTGCCTGCGACGGCCTCTCTTTCACAACGACAGCCGATTGATGAAAACACTGGAAAACGATCTTCGTCGGTGGCGCAATATAGCGAGGATTATCACTACATACTGTCGCTATTGCCGAAACTCGAGAGCTTGGAGCCGGGAAGGAAGCTTGAAGTTAAGAAATTAATCATACAAGCCACTCTAAGCCTTTGTATTAATTTCTTAAAAGATAAATACAAGTAAAGTTTTCAAAAAAACCTTTTTATTAATTCTCTTAAAAGATGAATGCAGGTAAAGTTTTAAAAAAAATTTCATTCATTTATTTGTTGAGTTAGAAAACAAGCATACGTTAATTTTGTCCAAAAAAAGTCTTTGCTTTGAATATACGCGAACTAACGTCATTAAAAAGTTCAGATCCTTGTGATGTGATCAATCCAATTCTGTTGCAAGAGCTGTTACTTCGTAATCTTGATCTGAGAATGAAATCGATGAACCTAATTGAGCAGGCTGTTGTATTATGTTGTCCTCATCATTCGAAAATAGATTGGTTTTGTTGCTGATTTGGTGATCTGCAAGACCTATCAATTCATTATCTCAATACAAAAATTAAGTAACTTTGCACTTTGATAGAAGAGGTACACTTTACTTACCTGTTCAACATGATTGGCAATTCTCGTTAAATCGTACCTCAACTTCCCTCTTAACCAAGTCCATCGAGCTCGAACCTTCTTTTCTTCATCGAAAGGCAAACAAATTATGCATAGGTATACTGTTTACTAATCAAGATATTTGGATAATCAGCGGGTAGAGGGTAATCCGGCAGCAGACCATTGATAACAGCTTCCTAAGCTCTCTACAGAACAAGTTTATTCCCCGCGCATTCCGCATTTAGGAGCAAGCTGGTTCGGATCAAGGAACATTGTTCCTTCGTTATGTTCTTCGGAAATATCGATTTCTTGAATTGTTGATATCCGACTTTGTTTTCCTACACTGCTATTACACACAGCATAGTTGCACTGCGCAGTTCTCGCTGATTTTCTTTTGAAATGGTATTCCGTGTTGCGCTCGGTAGTCCCCTTTTATACGTAGCACTTAGCGTGCAACTTGGATCGTGCAACAATGATCCAGAGAGAGAAGGAACAATTTCGAGAGAGATTTAAAAAAACAAATTATGAACCGGAGTTGCACGGTTTTCGTCTTCGTGCAACTGATATTAAAAAGTGTTCCATTTGCTTGTTCGCAAATTTAAAAAAAAACGATTAAGGATAAAACCAAAGAGGAAATATTGACTTGTCCAAGGATCATTCAATTTCATTACAAATGCACTGAAAGTGTATGATAAACTATCTTTCAGAAATCCTCAATGTTTACTTTAACCATCATTTTTATTTTTCTACGCCAAATTCAAAATTATCCTATATAACTGCCCTTGATTATAAGTACGATTCTAGTCTTCTAATCACATGTGATATAGTATCGCACAAAAACAAATCCTTAAGATGGACCTTACCCAGTGCGTACGAGTTTATCTCTTTCATTGCCTCTAATAGAGGTGCGACACGTATTCGTGTATCTGTACTCCTACAATGATAGCTAACAAATTGTCAACCATAAGCTTAAAAGGAAATGTGTTTACGAAAATTTCTTTGGCTGGCGGAGTTTGTAGGTTCATATACCATACAGTCCACTAATTAAGGATAACACCTAGACTAGTAATTATATGGCCATGTTTTACGATAGAGTGTTGGCAATTTTGTTTGCCAACTATTCGATGTCACACCAATTCTGAATACGTAATACAGAAGCCAGGTAATGTCCGGGATTACTTCACAGGATGTCCATCGCCACGAACCTTCATGCATGTACATGGACACGACTAATGAAATGATCAAACAGATTTATGTAATTGGACTTTGCTATCACGCATGCAATCAACGTTTCAATTTAATAGTTTCAATTATGAATTATGCGAGAAGTTATTTATAGTCGAGTTGGCAAGAGTGGAAGTCATTAAATCATGCCAAGTGACATTCTCGAGGCTGAGGTGGTCGCTTTATTAACATTCATACATTGGTACGAAAGAGAACCTTTTGGGCGAAAACTACTCCGGACACGGGAAAACGCGGTTTAATTCCATACAAAAGTTTGATAGACGGTATTTGCTTTTATATAATTTTCGACTCTACGACGTCGAATAAGGAAATGTAAAAAAGAAAAGAAAAAAAGTAGGTAATTTCTTTTTTGTTTAGCAGACGTCCAGCAGTTAAGAGCAGCACAAATAAATAGTGCTTTGCTTATGTGCAGGGACGTTGACGTATACAAAAGCTTCAGTTTCAAAAGAAGCCTGATGTTGAACCATCAAAATATCTAACATTCAACACACGGGTCTAGACGAGATACGAATCACACCTTTGCAAATGGATTTGGCTGGGAATGAGTTAGCTCTTGCCATTAAGCAAACACACAAGTAAGGTATATGGACAAAATACTGACGCTTTCAGAGAATGCTTCGACAAGAGAAAGCTTTTTGATTTTATAGTTGTTGAACCTAACACATTTATAAATAAATCGAAGAGATTAAGCGGGGAAGTGTTTGGAAATGAAATTAATGAGAAATCGAAATATTGCTCAATCGAAATTCTACACACTTTGTCACAATTTGTATGAAAGGTTGGCAAATAAACACCTTTAAAGTGTAAAACCGCAAAACAAAAAGAAAAGCCTTAAATGGGTTCATGCATCAAAACTGGACAGGTTAAGAAATCATCGCGTGTGTGGAGAAGTGCTTGAACTTGAGTTTTTAAAAAGCGTCATCCAACAAAAGGCGTCATCTTACACAACACACAGATAAAGTCAAAATTTACTACACAAATCGCGAAAGGATCGCGGAGACATGTCAAAAGTGTTCAGCAAGTTGCTTTCAGCTTTAATGGTCTGGAACCCTTTTTTGCTGAAATGTGCTTTCAAATCCTGCTTTAATCCAGAACATATTTTTCGCAACAATACATTGAAGAAAAGTTGAAATAGAAAAAATTCCTATACTAAAGAACTGAATTTATTTTATTAATTTTTTGAACCAACGTTCAATTTACTCCCATGATTTGACAATTTTTTCGTCATATACATGTTCCTTCTTATAATTCCAAAGGATTTAAAAAATAGCCTCAAATCATCTTCTTCCTATCAGTCCTAAAATCCCTTTTCTCGAGTTTTGTAGTACGAATCAATGTTCTGAGGAACTGGTGAAGCCAATATATAGTTACACAAATTGCCTAATACCGTAACACTTGCTTGTTCATATTTTTGCATATCATAAAAAATATATTAACATTCAATTTTAATTGAAATAATAACAAAAACTTACATTATATACTTTTAAATATCCTATGTGAGCGATTTCCCAAGGGTAAAAGAGAGTTTCTATATTAATATTCAGATTTGTATGCAAATAAAATCCAATCCAAGACAAGCAAAGGATTCAAATGCGGAAGATTTTAATGACTCATTTAAGATTGAATATGTAGAAACGCAAAAGAAATACCGACTCCATCTACCATCGTCCACAACAATTCCGTCACCCACACAATCAATTGTATTGAAATCACTTGAAGTCGAAGTCGACTTGTTCCACTCAAGTTGCCAGACATATTGGTTCGATGAATACATTTTTTAACCTTTTCTTCAATCATGAAAAGGAATAGGACTCTCAAAACGATTGGTATCTTAATGATTTTCCGTAAAGGTCTTGTGTGGGTAAGAATCTTTTGAGGAATTAAAACGTAACGTAATTGATATTACATCAGGGCGTTAGAATAGGGCACCTGCGCATATACAGCCGACACAGATCTTATCAGGTATGTTTAATGAGTGTCTGTCTGGTCAATTAGGCACCTTAAGATGCCGTGATATTCCAGAAAAAGTATGCGAGCAAGACAATAGGCACGATAAGAAACATATTTCTTGTCGTCAGCGACGTCGTCGTGTTCGTGGAATGCGATTATTGCTCTTCGAATTCGTGGACAAATTTAAGCATCGATGCCGACATAATGTCAACAAAAAAGTCAGCATATTGTTTTTCTTTAAAATTCCATTGTGAGGTATTTGACTAAACGGATAGTGCAGGAATGTCTTCAGGCTGTTGGTACTAAAATAAACTTCTAACGAAGGGTGAATATAAGATTTTATTATATTCTTTCATGCCTCATCGGATGAGAATTAGAGTTCTTAGTTGTTTCAAAATTATATACAGTGACCGGCAACTTGTACTAGTTTTTTTTTAAGTAAACGTATTGTGAAAGACAAACGATGAATGTGACTTGGTGGCACATACTAGCCCCTAAGCGTACTATTTGCACAAATATGACAGAAGTAAACCGAAAGCGATGAGTGTCCTTTGTTTGTGGAGACTCATGCGATTTATGAGTAAAGTGAAATTTCAAGTGAATGACAGATTGACAAATTGTTTTTTCATGATAAGTGCTGTGGTGATAGCCTAGGAGTAGAAGGTATGGATGCAATGGTAGCGGAACCTACTGTGTTATCGGGCAACGGTAATTGGTTTTGTGTCATTCTGTCGAAAGAAATCGAACTTTACAAGATGGAATAACTTTCTAAGGAATAAAGTTGAAAGCGAGGTCGAATGAGGCGAAAATGACAATCTTATCTGCGATGGAATAGTTTAATAAAAGAAATATTCCACACAAACAATTATGTTTGATAATTGATTAAGTTTCTATTTCAACTGTCAATTTAACCCTTCCTAAATGCTTTCGGGAATGGCCTTACCTTTTTCGAAATACCTATTTTTCTATACTACAATGGATGTTTTTTTTACTAAAAAAAAAACTCGAGCATTTCGATTATACACATGACGAACATGGCAAATTGGTACAATCAGACACAGTTGTTTTTATTTCATAAGTTTAGATAAAATTCATGCAAATGATCTCGAGAAAATCACAATTACTCAAATTTTTACATTTCTGTCCGCTTTACATTGAATAATTTATAAGATAGCTGCAAGTAAAAAAAGTTATAAAAATAAATCATCCATAATCAGAAGACCGAATAAAGTTTAATATCAGATCAATGATGTCACTTCACATCACCCACCAAATAATCGCAATTCAAGTCAAAGATAATCCACTTAACTTTAAGTTATGCAAATCCATCCTTGACTTTTTTCGTCTTGTCTTTTCGAAACACATCCAATTACATAATTCCATCCATGCTCGCTCATCATTGTGCGTGCCCTGTCGGACCAATCGATAGCACAATTTCGAAGAATAATAATCATTCAGCAAAACTTTTGCTGAACCTTTTTTTTCGTATAGTGCCATAAATTAATTGCACAAAAGTATTACAAACCCTTCGCTATCCCTAAGGAATGCCATCATACAGTTCTTCCATTGTGTGCGTTATATTTATAATGCAACAGGCTGATTTCACGAGTGAGGATTTCGCCGATAAATCAATTAACGTGATTGGTTCCTTTAGTGTAATCAGTCAATGTATCTGGTACTAATCCACTTCGCTGGTATTGAACGATTTTTATAGGTTCGATGAGGAAGCAAAAGGAGAGGAAGGAACGAATTAAAATCCAAAATCAACAAACACATCATCCTCTTCTCTAGTACGTTAGCATATATGTATGTATATATTTTTTAGTTTTGCTGCCAATAAGTATTCGGTCAGTTTTTGCATTTTCCCCTGGAATGTGAAAGTGATAATAGTTTTAAATAAAAAACAAAACAAAAAGTTTTGTTAAGGAATTAAAGAGTATGTAAGTTTCAGTTAGATTGAATTCGGGACCTTATTCAATACTTAATCTCAGATTTCAATCGGGAATTCAAATTTCAGCAAATTTAATGCTATTTTACTTCTCTGTCAATTTAGACTATTTCTTACAAAAAACAAAAGCAATAACTTTTAACTGGTAAGATTCTAAAATCGTTGGAAAACGACAAAATCAATAAATCGCCAAAATGTGCAGAGGGAATTGATTTTAACATCAATTTATACTTACTCACGGTTTGGCTTTTCAATTAACTGTCCACTTTCAAATGTGTCTATAACAAAATCTAAGATACGTTAAACCAAATCAGTCAGACGACATTATGAAGTAAGTATGTAAGTAATGCATATAAATATAGATAAATGAAGACCAGGAATAAAAGTCAGGTCAAATAAATAAAAAAAACAAAAACATATAATATACAGTGAATAATGGCAGAAAAAAAACTAAAGGATATTAACAAAAAATAGGTATATAAACAATAAAAATGAAAAAATAAGATAAACATGAATTTTAAATACCAATTAATTTCATATGAATGTATTGAGACCATGAAGACAAGAAAATTTGGCTAAAAAAATATTATGAAGTATATTCAATGGGCACACTAATTATTGGGTCAATACAAGCCCAAGTGCAAGTACAAGCTCTCGTGGTCAGAGTCCACTTGTAATCGAGTAACATTCCAACGGAATTCGTAATAGCTCCTGATGATTTCTGTTTGGGTGTCCACCTATATTAATACATAGTATAACCATTGACATAATTTCTCCTGCAAACAGTTAATTTTGGGCAATGAATCTGCTTGCATACACAAATATCCAAAACCACCCCATCACTCTTTTATCGTGTTAATGCTGATGGTGTTTGGCACTGATTAGCTTTTCAAGTGTTTCATCAAGGAGGCTATTTATAAAGAGTGGTTGTTGGTAGGCTATCTTGATCAAATACCCGTGAATGTACAATGAGCACCTTGTGGTTGTTCACAATTGCGGTCGTCCTTA
This sequence comes from Orthonevra nobilis, assembly GCA_963555765.1. NCBI lineage: Eukaryota > Metazoa > Arthropoda > Insecta > Diptera > Syrphidae > Orthonevra > Orthonevra nobilis. The sequence goes on from OY743226.1 coordinate 84,983,292, forward strand.
TATGCGGGACGGGAAAAAGACGCCGAGGACGCCTTAAAGCATTATTAATTCGCCCTCCTGCAAACCCATAAGGCTCGGTCCAAACGACCAAGTTTACCACATATTTGGCTTCATCATCATTCACATTGTACAAATATTGCCCCTTATTCCCGGGGAAATATTTTATGAGTGAAAGTGTATTAAACATAGAAAAAAAAATTATAAATTTCCCATCCTTTTTGACACCTTTCACAGAAAGAAAGTCGACAACAGCGTCCGCTTGGTCATATTATAGGGTGTGTGTAATTTGATTACCCCGTTTGTTATAAATGCAAATAATTATGGAAAACATGGAAACATGAAAAATCATCTGCAGAAAGCGAACCCAATTAACTAGAAAAGTTTGGCCTAGAGAGTGATAAAGTTAAAGTACCAATAACAAGTAAAATTAAGTAAGAAAATTTTCCAACCTTTTTTTTGAAATCAGTTTAATGATCATTATTTTGATGTTTTGATGAACTCATTACGCAGTTTGCTTAACATCAAGGTGAAATGGCGAAAATGTTTAAATCAACCGAAAGGGCGGCGAAAAGCTTTGGAGTTACCAGTAACCTTACGTACATGAATAGGGAAATCAACAGAGAGTTTTGTTTGCTGTCAGGACATAATTTAAGGAACGTGTGAAATTTTCTTTCTTATAAAACAATCTGCAGTACGAATCACTTACTGTCATATATAATCTATGGCTGAATAGATTTACTAAAAGACGTGGTAATAAAAATATACATTTATTATGACCGTTATTTTAAACGGGAGAATCGTGATTTTTTTGTTCTACAACGAATTTCAAAGCTTACTTGACACCTTCAAAAAATTTTAGCAACGAATTCCAAATTGAAACAATACTCGTATAAAAAGATTTTTTTTTCAATTTCACACTTACAGGTCAATAAAATCGTGGGCTGATAAAATACTTATTGTAAAACAGTCAAGCAAGTCTTTTTCTGTTCATCATATTTGAAGCATTCACACCTTGATGCTGCCATATCAAATCGGGAGAAAAACTGATTTGAAGCTGAATGCTGACTGTCAAAAGAGGTTAAGTCTTTATCTCTTGCGCATCGATATTACTAACATTCTTTTTGTGAATAAGGTTAATGAATATAAAAAAATGATTATATAAATACTATTTTGTTCATCTAACGTAAACATTGCTTGCGGACATAATAGAAGGCAGCAATTTCCATTTAATGCAATTTTTATTCACATACCTCTGCGAAATGATGTGCAATCAGAAGCCCATTATCGTAGAATAATTATTATTGGTCTTTGCAGTCAGCATGTTTCAGAATTCGTTGCAAATTTTGCATTGTATTTTCATGAACGCAAGATTTATTTCCGGTATTTAATAATACTTGTCAGTTCATCGATCATTGGAGTATCTGAGCCTGGAGTAAGGCTGCTTTCCATCCAGCGCACTGCTTAAAGTTGGTAAGACCGAGCATTCTGACATTTTTGAACCAGAGATTTATTTTTTTTCCATGAACATATTATAAAGTTATAGACTATTGTCTTTTCGCTCGATTTGGCTGAGTCATTGTCGACGGATTGCTGCCTTCCAGACTAGATCCACATTGTACAGCTCGTAAAGTTCGCGGTTGTACCTTTTCTTCCAATTGCTATCCTCGCAGACAGGATCCAATGTGAAAATTTTTCTTACATAGCGACAATTTTTCTGCAGCGAATGGTGAGGACCGAATTTGAATACTTTAACAGATAAAAATTAAATACATTCACTCGAAAGTTTTTTTTTAATTTGTTTGGCTAATGTTGTTGGTCTAATTCCGAAAATACTTACAAAAAGGTGACCAAACGGAATTTGAAATTATTGTAACCAAATGCGCACGTTGCAACTTCTGAATATAAAAGGCATAATTTCCACGTCAGCTGACGAAGTATGAATACAAGTAGGGGGATGGAAATGAAAAAAGACATTTCTAATCGAATTAATTATTTATTTCTTTTGGCACTTTCGATATACATATCTGAGCACAAGATGAAATAATTTTCCAGTAATCCAAATAAAAATATAATCCACCGAAGAAGAATACTTCCCACCTTCAATTAACAAAAACGTCTTTGATATCTTCTAAATGATTTTTATATTCAAGAAGGACGAAGAAAGCTTTTTCTAAAACGTTAAAATGAACCTTAAGAGCAACACATAGGTATTTTAATGCAGCTGTTGTTTTCTCATGATAGAAGATTTCTTGGTATTTTTTTAAACCATTAAAATTAACCAGAATCCTATATTACCTTAAAAAAAAGTAGCAAACCCAGTACTTACATCAATAGATCAATCCATCAGCAAGTTAAAACGAACATCTGGAATTGAAGTATCATTGACTGTCATATTTATATATATACCAAGCAGGCTAGCAAAAAATTACCTAATTGTATGTCCCTGCGGGTTAAGAAAAAATATGAATTATTAATTTTATTTCCGACAATAATAAACAACTTAGAAGTTTCTCCCTGCCTCTAAGTTGTTTGTTTACTGTTTACTGTTTGACACGAAGCGAAATTGAAGAATGGATTTTCTTACTTTACTCGTATCTTAGCCTTCCGAGTGACCGGGACGGTCACTGGATTTGACGCAAGATTTCAATTTAAACGCTTTTCAAAACCAAAAGATACAAAGCCAAAGCATGCTAAACTAAAAAGAATTTCACTTGAAAAAAACCGTGTACAAAATTAATTTGTTAGGAATGGATTTTAATATGTTCATACATATGTACTATATATGTATGCATGTCAGCATGAAAATGTAAAATGTAAGCAAGCCCTGTGGGTTATGTTACTCCCCCAGTTTTGTTATCCGCAATGCCTGAGAAACAAATTATGAGAGGGCAACATAAGAAAAAAAAGATTCTAACCGGACTGCCCACAAAAGTGCTGGCCTGTATTGTGTATGATGATTTGTTGAAATATTTCTTGTTTCTCCATTGGCAGCAGGGCACATAAGGATTGATTGAGATATATGAGTTGTAAGTACTATTCAATATCCGTGGCCCCAAGTCCCACATGCTAATTATTCATACAAAAATCTGTGAAGTAAACATAGAAAAAGTTTGGAAAAAAAAATGAAATCGCATTTGTTGTGGATTCAGGATACCTCAACTACCGGACTACTTGGAGAATTGAATTTGTACACAAATTTAATTGAAAAACTTTACTCCGTACAGTTGCCGAAGTTAAAAGTTCGCCTTTAGTTTCTGTCTTTCCTCTCCCATTTGAAAACAAATTAAAAGTTGTTAAGTTTTGCGTCCACTAACCCTTCTGTATGCACCCGCTTACCCACGAACAGATAGATTCGATGCAGCAGCAAGTCCACCAAAAATATCTTTCAACCTTGTCGAGAGCGTACTAAATAAACAATAAGACAATTTTATACGGCTAACGAAAACTGATCTTTAAATCTATGTATCTCGGTTCCAATATCATCGCCAGAAAACGGATACGACAACGACGACAGTCAACCTTAGGCTCCCAATACAGCCCGCAAGAACCACATGCAAGCAGTTCTATCTATCCAACAAGGTGCAAGTTGGTGTAGTATGTAGATGTCAAAGTTTATCTTCTTAGAGTGTAAACATGACCGAAAACTTTTGTTATGGCTGAAGAATTGAGTTTGTATATTTTGGTTTCGAATAGATGGATATTGTGTTTTGGAAGGTGGTGATATTCTCTTGGAATGTACATACTTCAGTTTACTCCTCACATCATATTGGCAGACAAATGTCATACAATGCATTTGGGGATGGAATTTACGTATGTATGAAATTTTTTATTTGTATATAATTGAAAATCTTTCATGAGTTAAAGTATTTGTTTGGACAATGTTTATGCATGGGAAGATAAACAAGTTTTAACGGTCAGTGTTGGAACTATCCGATAGAAGAAACCACATGACAAAGCTTGTATATCTAACACAAACTCTACAAAGGAGAGCTTAGTTTAATCATTCAGATAAAACTAATTTCCAGCGATGAAAGTAGGAAAGTTGATTTTGAAAAGCCTCAACACATGCTAATCCACTGATGTATGCTAAATCTGCGATGACGGCGGGAAGACATATTTGGTATTTAACTGACGACGGGAATTTAGAGAGTTCATCCCTACTAAGCAATGATGGCCTCTCTTATAAGCCTGCTCATGTAAGTTTCATATTAGAGCGATTTTATTTTACTGTATTTTCTTTATTGCTGAACTGCTTTAACTTTGCTTTAACTGGTAAGGTGCACTTGTCCCTCTTGCAAGTGTTTCGATTCCGGATTTCCACAAAGTGAGATGTGACATCTTATCAGACAGAGTTCATTTGCCGCGCCGCTCAACCTACACTCCATAAGAAGGCGGCTCAAGTGTTAAGAGAACCATACAATACTTGTGACAATGTGACTGCCTTCTGACAGTGAGTGGCAGGCAAGCATTCTGAGACTTTTTTCTCAATTCAAAGTTTTAAGGAAAAGAAAAATTTTGCTCACAAATTACTGAAGATGTTGATTCATATCTTTTGTTTTTTTTTTGTAAAATTAATACATATATATAGTATTAAGACTTACAGTATCATCGACTTGAATAAGTTTTTGTATCCATATATTGATAATCCTTGTAGAAAGCGTTTAATGTTTATAATTTATTCACTAAAGCGGTTTGCAATTTTATCGACAATTTTTATGAGCACTTTAAATCACATACAATTATTTTGTTCGGCTTATAAACGTTAGCAATTTTTTACCATATCTATTAGGAACAGCGCATTCTAGATGCAGGACATAATCCGATGCTAGAACAGGCAACAACAAAAAACGCGACAGCAAGCAATACCACTTGGAATGTTGCCACAAACTATGACGAGTAATTAATATGCTTTTAGCTTCAAGTCACGTACAAATGTTACGGCCTAAATTAAATAGGTTACAGCTCAACTATCAATTTTCATTTCAAGCTTCCTTTGAGACACCCGCACTTCTTTTTAAATATAAACCTTTAACTTTATTTTTAAGACTACTTTGAATAATAAATGAAGTTAAATTAATTGTTACTTTCTTTAGTTGAGAGAAAAAAAAACTAACCGAGCTCTACCACAAACAACACTGCTCCACGTAAAAGTCACTTTGATACTGGTGAACAACCCTCACGCACGATTCTACTCAAGTCCAAGGAACTTTTGTGGGTGGGTGGGTGTTAAATGGTGAGTATTTTATTTGTGGCTAAATGAGAAATTCACCTCGCACATGTTATTTTTTATTCTCGAAAAATATATTGAATATCTTGTGACAGTTTTTCCAACGTGCCAGCAACACAAGAGCTGTCTTCGAACGAACTCTCCGATAGAGAATGAACTCAGATGTTCCACCTAACGAAAGTATTGCATTTTATAAACCATCAACAACATTTTGGAGTGGAAATCTTTGTGCGCAACTCACCAGCAATGCATCTCCAATGTCACTCGCAACATGTTGCCCGATGCGTGTGAGTACAAAGCAAACGATTTATATCACAGAAGAGATGCATTGGGTTGTCTGTGTTTGTTAGCACTGACCTCACTCATCCATCGTGTAACACACTCAATGTCCAATGGAGTTTTTGAATTATAAGTATGTTTTATTCGAATAGAAGCTGATGATTTTGGCAGTTTTATGGCTGCGGATACATCTTCTACTCAGATTTTTGTCATAGCGGATAAAACAGGTATGAAAACTTCTTTAGAGGTCTACCGCGAGCTGTCGCATCAGCTCAAAGTGTTGGATCATTCTTATCTCAGAAGCTTCCAGACCCATTTCTTACCAGAGATACACTGAAGAGTGGGCTATTCGATTATCGGAATATCGTATGCGTGTTTCAGCTTTGAGATTTATGAGTGGTGTTCATTTCTTTGGAAAAAGGGCAGGCAATTAATTTCAACCGAACCCTACGAAAAACTATGAATACTTTAAATTATTAATCGGTGCACCTCTGAATCGTTAATGAATTCTAAGTTTCTAAAATAGGGATTGCGAACAATTTCATCGAGAGCAGATGTCATTAAATTTAATTGGAGCTTGGTCAGAGCTCGAGGCCCTCATTACGTGCATGTAGTTACACTTAACCCAATTACTCGCCACCAACACGTCAATCGGTTTTAAGTTAAATATTGATAAACCGCATTTAGTGGTCAGCAAATAGAACCTACTTTAACCCTTTGCATAGCCTAAATGAATATGTGTCCTCGGCCCACGATAATATAAAAAGACTGAGACGACCAAAGACAAACTTCCAGGCCACAAATGAGCATTAAGAGTCCATCCCACATTTACAAAAGTCAGCTCTAAAATGTGCAACGCATCACACAGATCTCAGGCAGTCAAAGCCAAAGAGTCTATATTGAAAGTTTGTTGGTTTTGATTTTGGTCATAAACGCCGGGCAGATGGCATGTTGGTTCGTTCACCACTGGTCCACTGGTGAGTAGTGTTCGGTTCTGTTTGAAATAAACCGAACTGTTCCGATCTCCTAATTTGATTTATCGCTTTATCTCCGATGATACTTTGCGCTTGAACAGAGCTATGAGCTATAATGGTTTTTGCTTTGCCTGATTGCTGTTGTGTGAAATTTGCAAGCCTATGGGAAAAGGGAATATTTCGGACATCCTGGCATTGAGTGTGTGCAGATACACGATTTGGCCAATTGCAGACAAATCAAATGAAAATTGTCTTATGAAATCGAGAGGAGAAAATGAATTTGACCATTTACGCAAATAACCCATAATGACCCGCTGTAAATTGTTGGACGTTTATGATGCCTCTCATTGTAGTCTGTTCGTTGTTCATCTATCTATGCCTGTGTTTTAAAGGTCAAACCGTATTGATACAGGATTGAAAGCCACCAGATACATACGTAAATAAAATCGTGAATCTTAATCTGTGAGGGGATTGGTTGCCATTGTTGGCAAGTTAACATGCAATCACGATCATCATCATTTGCTTAAGTGGAAGATGGTGGTTGGGCTTCGCTGATGATCGATGTATTTATGATACTTAATGGGTAAATACTGGCACATCCTCTTTGTGGCTGCGAGTTTTCTGTGTAGCCACTTGATAAATTCTGGCAACAATATGAACGGCATTTTCTGTTTTTTATTTTACTTTTGAACTGCATATACATTCCGGAGGAACAATCGTTTATCTTAACCCAATTCCAGATAGTATATTGAGAGGGCTTTTCTATTGAAACAGTTATTTTCCGTTCTTTTTATTCTTTGTACAGTTTGAACCAAATCCGTCGAGATTAAGTTTGTATGTATGAAAGTTTCCAACAATGAAAGCCTAACAACAACAACGTGCGAAGCTAAATCAATTCAGAATAAAACAAAAGGGGTTTTACTTTATTATGTTACCAATGAAGGTGTTGCAAAGGGACAAGAAGAAGTAGAAAATAACAACGAATCGAAACTAAAAGGACCAAGTGAAGAGTCGCCTGACATCCAGACAATGAAAGTAAGTTAAAATGAAAGGATTTTTTCCTGTTATTTTCTTTGTGGATTTGGAACAGTGTGATTGATGGAAAGGGATGAAACTTGTAATATGTGTTGTTGTTTCATACACAATTTTTCATTTAGCTATAATACAAAAATATTTGACTGTTGAAAACCAACCAGCAGACGCATTTCAAATTTTCCAATGATCAGACTTGTTTGCAATTAAAGATGCCAAAATAATACCAACCTGTCATAATGGACTATACTTGGACATTGATGTTATCATTTCAGCGTATCAATCAGAGTAACAAGTAAAGTCAAACGGGTAAGCTGACGAGAAATAAATAGAAAATGTCTTATTACAAGCAGTGCTTGAAAAACAATCAACAAGTAATGCTGCCGATGATTGCTCCCTCATATTATAACAATATTATGGAACGAATTTAAAGATTTGAAGGCATGATCACTTAAAAATACATATACATATATAAGCATATAATTGTAAACCTCTAGGGTTTAGGCCCGGATACTCACAGGACTTCCGGAAGGGTATTTTTAAAATGCTCTCTGAAAAATATTATATATAAATAAAATTTATGTTTTTAAAACGCTCTGTTAAAAATACAATATAAATATAAAAATACTTCTCAACAGTCAAACGAATATATAAATAAAGATGAACAAAAGCCTGCCTCAACATTAACACATATTTCCAGGATTAACGCTCTATAGGTATCGGATACTCTTGGAAGCTACTTTATAAACTACTTTACAGTTTGCCCTCTACATAATTTCAAAAATCGATGAACTACCACGCAGGCTTGTTTAGAAACAGCAAACTTTAAAAAACAAGAAAAAGAAAAACTCGTGTTGGCATTAATCCTCCAAATCAGCATCGCCAGGACGCCTTAATACTCCGCCACTCCTCTAAACTCACCCGGCTCCATCTAAGTTGCTCTCGAAATGCAACGGAAAATTAATCATTTCCATGAAAAAAAATGTCGAAGAAGAAGTATAACTTCCTAAAACTGGGTCAAGCATTTTAAAATTGCAAGTATGTCCTTTAATACATCTCTCAAGCCGCATTATTGGTACCGCATTCATCCCTAATCTCACACTCTAACCGCCCTCATTTATCTATGCAGCTGGCAAGTTTCGCCTTGGAGTTTACACGCTAGGTATGTGCGGCCAAAGAATCAATTACGTTTCGTCGTGCAACAGAAACAACATGAAAAATTCATCCGGAAGTGTCCCCCATATTTAATAATAAAAACTCGGTTTTATTGGTCCCGGCAGCATGGCATAAAACGCGCTTGTCCCAAATCGACGAAGGAGCAAAGGATTCATTGCACCGTTGTCATCGCCGTTCTGTGGACTTTCGAAACAAAAGGCATGAAAATACCAAAGCTATCTGAACAACAACACTTGAAGAGGTCCGTGCTAGCTAAACGCATTGCGCTATCATTCCGTGTCCATACGTTCGTCCGTCGGTTGTTCGGTTCGTATCTATCCCTCTAAGAGTAATAGGTTTATGAATGCCAGCCACTTCCAACACACTTACTTCACTTGACTCACAAAAACAGAAAAAAACATCCTTATGAAATATTGAGATAGTTCGTGCATTCAATTATTGTATTTCAAACAGGGTTAGATTGGGGCGGAGGCAGCCCGAATCGAGAAGCTTTTCCTGACAGCCGCATTCAGCTTATGTTTTCATAAATGCAGGAGCATGTGCCAGGTTCAAAGCCGCCGTTTAATTGACTTATAGAGCAAGTGGGTAAATGAAATTAAAAATAGGAGGTACAAAAAATATCACAAAAACCGAAAAGGAAAACAGATGCACCTTACACAGTTCTTCTCGTACTTCAACTTTTATGAAGTGATGTTGCTGCATTTATCCTTCAACACTATGCAAATGGTAGATAGATAGGTCGTGTGTGTCTGTTGCCGATATTAATGTATTAAATAGGCCACCCGTTTTTATTGTGGTCTACAGAAAATTTGTGAATGTATCTCATTGACTGGGAGCAAACAAAAAATCCAGTTTCCATGGAAGTGTGTGATGTGAGCGGGTTAACACTTTGATAGGACAGAGTCGAACTCGATTGGCCGGCCGTTGGCAAGTGGGTGAATGAGTAATTGCAAATTGTGTCCGCACATCCGTTCCGCTGGCTGTGTCTTTGAAAATTCCTGATAACATGGCGCCTCGAGGATTTTTGCGAGTGCAATCTGGGTTTTTAGTCACTTTTTTACTATTACAATTTAGAGTTTGGAAAATATATAAATAATATAGTAGTAATAAAAAGTATTCGAACTATTTAAATTATGTGGTCGAGCAAATTTAATGGTCGATTAAATATTCATTTTTGTAATTCTATAACCATTGTTTTGCCAATCGTTAAATTGTAATTTCGAAATAATACTTACAAATGTGTTTTCAAGTCTTACGAAAAATTTTCCTTTAAATTCAAGACTCTCCTTACAATCAACATAGAGTTGAACATTTTGCTCCAGATTAAAGACTATGACAAGAGCCAAAACGATTCTAAACATTTAACCGCGTAACAAACCACATCTAGACTCCCTGACATGAGCCAGCTTGATGCCGCCGCATATCATACGGAGTGTTGTGCGATTCGTTGCCAAGTGCCAAGAGGATAACAGATGGACTCATTATAAAATGTCTTGGTGTTAAGTCAATGCTCAGGTGCATCACCTTTTAGATTGGTTCAAATCCTTTAATAAATGAAATTCAGGGTAAAATTTTTTAACATAATTCAAAAATGCTCAACAAACCTGGCATTTATAAACGTCAAAGATGAAACAAATAAAAAAAAAATCAAATGCCCCGTCCGACAAGTTTCAGGTTAAATTCAGGAAAAAAGGATTAAGTTTAAAATGTGTTTTGCAACATTTGGCTCCCAGTGTTATCGCCATTGAAGATCCTCAAACACAAGAGTGGGTCAACTGTATATAGTGAGCTTGTGTTTGTAGCTCCTTCTTCAGCATGCCATTGGCCAAACATGACAGACGCAACATTAGCAGCTCCCACATCGCTAAGCATGCATTCCTTTTCCGAGTGTGTGTGTGTCTTTTTTTTTAACCGTTTATGTATGTTTGTTAAACCAAGTTGTGAGAGAAAATTTAATAATCTCCTCAAATATTTGCCAATTTCTTGATGGCCCTAAGCTAACTATGAGTGTGCAGACATCTTAAGGGTATGCATGATGAGTGCTACGTATCCGTAAACGGAAATTTGCAAGATTCCAGCTTGGGTCTTTATGTAGGCTGTTGGTTATATGTGTCCTCTCTCTTGTATTGGGATAAAAGACAAGACCATGTCTTTTGCAATCATCAACTTTTCCTGTTACCTCACGTTGAAGGTTTCACATGATGAACTTCATTATGGTGACTATGATTATGACTGATTACGTTCAGTATGGCAAAAAAACACACGAAAAAATTAGAAACGGATATATAGAGTGAGCAAGGTGAACAAACAAGGGTTTCTTTGACTTTAGTCTTGCCTTGTAGGGTTGGCAACAAAATACGAGCATGTTTCCACACACAATGAAGTTGATATGAAGGGGACCTTTGTAAGAAAAGCAACGTACACGCACTGGCTGCGAAATTACATGTGTCATAAAATATTACGAGATGATTATGATATTCTTTTATGATGCACGAGCCCACGAAAACAGTCCTCCAGAGACAGGCAGTACATTTCCACACACTAACCGTGCGAGCATGCTGCCACAAGCTTTGGCATAAGCGCGACGGCCGACGCCGCCACTTTATAAATTTAACATTTTTATTGATATAAGGTGGGAAATTTAACTCAATTTAAGATTTGAAAACGATCCAGAACATCACGCCCTCCTTTCACCTAAGGACTAAGGCTTGCTTGTTTTTTTCATTGCTTAGCTTCATATCTGCATTAGTTAAATATGTCACTGAGGTAATCGAGGTGTGCATTTTTTATAAACGCTCGCATTCTCATCAATGAGGGGAATTTTCATTCATGCGTATGTTTTGCGATTATATTATGCAGATTGAAAAGTGAATTTCTTTTAACGCGAAGAAAAAGATATCTCATGTAACCTAATTTTTTTTTCAGGCTTACAGCAATATCATAGAAAGTGTAAGGTGAATGATAATTTGACAATGATTTTTCAAAAATTATATACAGTTTCTTATTAGTTTTAAATATTCTTTGTGGTAAAAGAAAAAGTTGAGCTTGATCCATTTTCTTAAATTTGTTTCCATTGGTATTATCGGCTTAAGTTGACAAGCAACAGTAATTTTCAAAACTGACAATCTGACCATTCAACTAACAATTATTATTCATACTATGAAATTATTATTAGGAATACGAAAATATCATAAAGTTATAATTATCTCTTGAAGATATGTGGTTTTATCTTGCCATAGAGTCTGAATAAAAATATTTGATAACGATCATTTTATTTTATTTATTATAAATGTGAACAGTGTATTGTCTTAGTTCTGATTCGATAATTATCTCTACTAAAACACTAAAAGGTAACAGAATTGATAGGGACAATAAAGGTTAGAAAAATGTAAGCACGTGGTATTGAATCGAGAATGCTAAAATAAAATTTCAATTCAGATTTATTACATTTATTACATTTATTACATTTAGGAGTGCAAACGCTCAAGAAATGCATCTTCAAAGTGACTACTATTTATGTCACTCAGAGTATTTGAGTTTTAGTAAATTAAATGATAGAAGTTAATATTCTCTAAACAAAGCGGTATAATCTCCAGCGTTCGAAAAGAAGAAAATAACAAACCATATAGTAAAGTCCCTCAAAGCACATCCATGATCTTAAACTAACAGAAGCTATTTATTCGAATGAGGACAAGGTTTACTTCAAATTCGGCTGTCGTTTTATAGTTTTGAGGTCGTGATAAAGTACAAAGTTCTACACCCAAAAGGTTGCTACAACATTTTATTGGTTGTTTAAGGTACTCTCGCCGTCGAAATTTCTGTTCTTATGTTCGACCAGTGATGAATACCATCATTATTTCACCACCAATGGTGATCTCATTTGAATGAAACTGAATACCAATTCGAAAGGCCTGATTAATGATCGCCAACCAATGATCTTTCAACGCCTCTACATATTTCCTTTGGTCATTAATTTCCAACTACCACCACTAGCAATAGCACCAAAGACCAACAATAAAAGAAAACCGAATGAGCAATCGGATTTTAAATGTTTTGTGGATAACCCCATTCCGTGCGCTACTCTTCTATTCATCACTCCTAAGAGAACAAACACAAAGCAGTATCTTGTGCTTCTCTTGCCATTATTTGAAATCCGTTTTCTGATAACATCACCATTTGAACACTGACCGCGATGACAAATTTTGATTGCTTCTCGAGAAAAAAAAGCTAATGCCACCGATTCGGCACTTTTATTATATTATCTTAAGATGCAAGTCATAAATATCAATTTACACTGACAATAGTAGTCTAACAGTGTCTTGTCAGTCAGCACAGAGAAAACCTTTCTTCTTCTATTTTGTCAGCTCCCCTTCGATTGGATTATAAAGTGGAAAGCTTTACAGAGTTTTGAAAACAAAAAAATATAGAAGAAACACAATAGGGTCCAATATTTGGGGAATAGGCAACAAAGCAAGACATCATCACTTTCACAAAAACAAAATATATAACCGAAGGTTCGATAGAACACAACAACACAAATAATAATAATCGTGGTAGAAGGCTTTTCCAGAACCAATTCTTCAATATCTGAAATCCTGATAAATAACAAATACTTGTTAGAAAATTTTCGTAACAAATATGTTATCACACGATGTTGTTGTGCGCGTTCCAGAGACAACGTTAACATGCAATGGGGTTTCATTAAGGGGTATCACCAGCTCTTGCAGAGAAAACGATAAAAGGAAAAGGAAAATAAAAAATCAAAAGGGATTTCCACCAGAGATTTATGAACACTATACATACAACAGTTGAACCAATCCTTGTTCCACCAGCTAGCAGACAAGCGGAAGGAAAATTAATGCTGTTTGAAGAGTTTTTTTTTGTTATATTTTTTTCAGCAAACGCGTTAGCGGTTTGCCTTTCGATATTGTATAAATATGGCAGGACGGAATTTGAAGAAGCCTTACCGTCACCAAAACACAAACAACCGTATCGTCAAACATCAATATTTACAATTATTGCTTCGATTCAGAACTTTTTCCGATAGTAATGGCAAAGTCACCCAGTCTCCGTTATAGCTAAGCACAAACGCATTGCAGAAGGGAGATACGTCCTGTACATCTACAATCGAACAAATTCGCTAAGGACCGAAAAACCGATCCAATTATTTCATAATCCGTTTGAAACATTTTCGGATTTACAAGCAATGAAATTGGGGATGTCGCGAGAGTTGTCTATTGCCAAAATGTTTTTCGTATTTGTCGGCTGGTAGTCTGTATGGTTACGTCGCCATTCGTTGTTGTAGTGTTCCCTGTTAGCCAGCATTCCACCTTCAAGGGGTATTAATCGGTAATTCATGAACAAGCAGTTTCCTTCACTGTGTTTCACAACGAATGGCCTTATCGGTGTCAGCATTGATTTCGAGTTATTCCATACATATACTTATTTTAACTCAAATTAAGAAAGTCATCATGGGTGCGGTTTAATTTTCGAGCCCTTGAAATAAAGCATACCCCAAGCTAAAGCCAAAAAATAGCTTCTATCTTTTGATCTTCAATTTACCTTTTTATTTTCTATTATTCATAGTTTATAGCAGGCGCAAAATCCTGTGACAGCTTTCACACCTGCTGGTTATTTTTGCTTTATATATACTTATGTATATCGACACCATAAATAACACACAATGACCTGGCAAGAATACAATTCATTTTTATGGTTTCTTTTCGATAAAAGTAATTCGACATTAATTAAAGCATACTTATGTACATATATACAATTGATTTTGTGTTGGGTGATTGTATCCTTAGACTGCTTGCTCCCCAGGATTTAAGTTACAAAAGCGACAAATAATTCCCAAAACAATTTAATGGACCCTAAAATCATAATTATACATATAATCAACTCGAACTATAACAACAGAAGCAAAGCTCTGACCACTCAATGCACGAGTAGTTCACCTTGTTGCTTAAAATAATAAAACCACAATAATTTTCTACTTCAGCTCGTCCAATGCGATTTACCAAACGTGGATATGTGTGGTTCAGAGGGCTTCATTTCGGATGGCTCTGTTTACCCAAGGGGGCATGAAATTGAATTTTTAGCCTCTGTATCGATAGATACTGCACCAGCAGCAGTAACAACAAAATTCGTAAGCGCCCATATGGCAAAAGCCACCGACCACGGCCCGCCAAAACCCTTATTGTTTTGTTACTGTGTTACATGCAGTATGTACATATGTATGTACAAAAGTATGTATGAAACATGGGAGTTCAGCACCACCAAACGCCTATAGTGTAATCCTCTTAAAAATATTCCTCTTTCTTTTTTCCTGCATATTGTTGTTTTATTAACGTTCGAATTAATTCTAGTATTGAATTAACAAACTCGTTAGCAGCAGCCGCAGCAATATGCAGCGCTAGTACTCGCTACAGGAACATACGAGTACATACGATTGCGATCCGACATCTTCCGCGGAGCCTGCCTATACATCCGCCAGCAGCCATGGTCTATATTTCACCTACGATATTTATGCGATATGTGTATAACATATGCATGTACATAGGTTTAATCCGCGTATTGGGAGGGTGCACTCGTGAGGAAAAACAAGCGCTCTATAATTATGATGGAGCATAGTTTATGTGTGCTCGCTGCTTTGGCACAATCACTTCAATGGAAATGGTATTACGTGTGAAATTAAGTGATAAATGAGAAATTATTGTGACAGCGGTTAAAATTTGTGAATTTATTGAACACAGAAAATTTTCCGCTACATGCCTTTGTTGTTAAATATTTCATGAAAAAAAACTCAAAGTATAATCCTAGCTTGGTAATAAAGGTAGTTTTTGAAAACACAAGTGAAAAAGGAAATTTAGCAAATGCTCAACAGTCTGTTAGCCACACATGAAGACCTTATTGTGAGTAATTGCGAGATCAAAGAATAACGCTCAGCATTATTCAAAATTAATAAGCGCGTTGCAAAATCTTCGTGAAATAACGCAAGACGAGTTGACTCCTCTCGGGGTGTAAGTCCACATCAAATGAAAATTTTAGATCGCGATTCAAGAAAAGAGCGTATTTTATCAAAATAAAGCACGGCAGAATTTTCTGATATACTTTTTTAAGGATTCTAGAAGGCTGCTTAGAAAAATGAAAAAAGTTGAAGGGGAGTGATATTGTACTTATTGTACACTAGAGAAATACCTCGAGTAGAAGGCACTATAATACCTTCGTTCGTGGACGATACGAATATTTCAGGTTTGGGCAGTACATTCAACAACTGGTAGATACAAATATTTTCAAACGTACTTTGCAAATGGTAACAAAATTGACAATTCGTCGTTACCGCTTCTTAATCCACGCATGTCAATTTTTTATAAAAAAATGTTTATAAATTACGAGTTTATAAATTATATAAGCTTATAGGATCTTCAAAAGCACGTGGAAACGAAACGTGCAAAGTTTGAATAAAATTCAGAATAATTAACTGCGAATTATTCACAAGTTAAGCATTCCAAATAAACAGACTGCTTAAGCCTTAATGAATGAAAGACGAAAGTAAATACGAGTCTATTGAAATTAAATTTAAAAATTGTAATTTGCAACCGCGGAGGAGAAAATAAGGCCACATACGAGAATGTTGTAGTTGTGACAAAAGGTATATTCTTTTAACACTAGAATGCGGATTCATCATAGGCTGAAATTAGAAAACTAGAACAAATCTCTCGGTCAGGTAATAAAATTCCCTTATTAATAAAATATAAAATAATAAGACCGGAAGTGTTGATTTTTGAATTTTCAAAATAGTGAATAAGAAGCCATGCGCGAATCAATAAATTTTGCCCCTACCTACCTCTTTGACATTGAACCAAACAGAATCAAATACAGCAATCAATGTACAATAAGTTGGTCAATCACTTGCCTTTTTGCAGTCGCGATTTCAGACAAATTGATAACGCTATGTGGAACGTAGAACCAACGAAAAAAGGCATAATCCAAGCAATCTCCCATACATTTTTTTTTCTCGCTTCGCTTTCGGGAAGAGATTTGAGAGATGTTAGTTATTCAAAACTCCGGTCGGTCGAACCTATTATATATCCATTTGCACCGCACCTATATAATTTTCCCACGAAGGGCTTATTAGTGCATAGATTGCGGAGAAAAATGGAGGCAAAATCAGCAAAGAAAGTCCCTAACGCTTACGTTATTCTTTCATCCATTCACCTTCTCTTTTTAAAGCAGTTCCAGAGAACGTGACTTGAATCCATGTCAAACAAGGCGAAGATTATTTCAATAATGTGGACACATTTCCCTTGTTCCTTAACGGAAGATTGTTTTTTTTTCCTTTATCAATTTCTTCGATAAACGACCTGACAAATTGATAGACCTTTATGATTATAGGCTGATGAAACAGCAATAATGCACAAGTCGTTAAGATATTTAATTATGATGTCAACTATACTTAAATCAACTCGAATATCCTTTCTGATATAAACTTAAATCAACTCGAATATCCTTACTGATATAAAAAAATGTTGTGAAATAATTCACTTTACAATCGCTTTGAAGTGAATAAAATCGCCAACAGGTGTTTTCCTATTTTACCAATAGGCGCCAGCATCGATGACAATTAAATGTAGTTCATCCATACTTTATGTCGTGTCCGTGTTTGCCTGTCACTTGGTAGTTTAGCCTTCGATCCTATTTTCCTAGTTAGTAGAATTTATCTCATGAAAACTATAACCGTGAAACCAGAGTTAAATTCAAAGTGTGCACAGATGTTTTATGATTTATGAAAACTAGAATCCGGAAATCATCTCCTTTTCTACGTATTCTACCGTTGAAACTGCGGGTGGTGATATGCTTTTTACGCACACATGCATCTGCACAAAATAATATTCATTCTAAAATGTCGAATGTGCATCTACAACCCTCCACTGGTACATGAAGTAAATAGCACCAGCACAACAGACCATGGTCGGAAGGAGATATTGACAAATTAAGCCTATTACCGTTTGTCGCAGATTGCACGCATTCGGGCATGGTAATCATTTTATACGCTCTCATGGAGGTAACAAAAATTCTCGTGCACGATGAATACGGCTCGTCGCACTTTTTTTTTGGTTTTGCCTAGTTATACCACTGAGTAACGATTAGTCAGTATCTGGCTGAAATGGCTCTGACCTCAACTGTCCAACATGCGTTACAAACACCCGTTTGTCCTTTAATCGTAATCACTTTCCCAGGAAAAGATGTGTGATTGGTTCTGGTTTTTCGTACCTTCTGCTTGTGGTTTCAGCGTCAAGAATCTTACGACTTTTGTTAAAATTTTGCATTCAAGTGGCTTTGGAAAGAGATTCCACTAAAGAAATTCAATAAAAATTCCATTTTACGGTGAATTTAGCGATTAATATGGCGGATAACCGACGAGACGCGGGAATTTCTAACTGACTCCGAAATGCTTTTAAGCGAGAACCTATCTGGCGCGAACTTCCTGTGTGCGAGTGGCACCATCCCAATATGGAGAAATACACTAGTCGGCGAAGCCCTCGAAATCGGTCTCCTGGGGTAAGTGGAAAATATGCGGTTAGATGAAGAATTAATTCGTGATAAGTGAAGCGAAATTGTACTGAGAGTGTTCAAATGGGTTTGTAAATGCTAATGTGGGTGAATTGCTGGCAAAGGCTTGCGAATTATTGAGCTGCGGTTTTCTCTATTTAATAAGTGATGCGTTGTTCATTTCATCCTGGTGTTTGAAGCTAACTTAATAGATTGGGGGGATTATACGATCCGGGAAACTGTTGCAAATCCAAACAATTCCCATTGAAAAAACAGGAAATACGAGTTCTTAATGTGCACATGCGTTATATGAAGAGTAAAACTTGAGTTCACTGCCACTCAATAAGCTGGATTGTATTTATTCAGTATTTTCAATTTACTTAGGAATTTAAATTCCGAAGAACAGCTCTTTTTTTTATTCAAATTTGAAAACCCCGAATTTCAGATAGTGGAAAAAAATATTCAAAGCTAGTTCTCGTTTGAAAAGGTAAATCCTTCCAAACGTTTCGTTCTATCCACTGATCCCTCTTAGCACGTCCATCCGCTTCACATAACGTAGAAAACCGAGTCGTTTTACCGCGAGTCTTTTGGCTGCGTCCATTTCATTTTACAGCCTGAAGTAAAATTATTTTTTATTTATTAGTACGATAAGGGTCTTATGTGACGCTAGTGTGGCCATTCCAGATGGTGTTTTATTAATCAATTGCTTTTCTTCGACCAATGAAACACGATTCTTCATTCATATAAAAATGATTTGAGCATTCTCTAAAGTATAATTGAATTGTCACATTTGTCTCCTGGAAAACGATTATTGAGAGAATTTTCGGTGGATACGATTTAAGACAAAAGCATAACGAACGATTCATGATCAGTACCTTAAAGGCGCATATGAATGTAACAACACTAAGCAAATCGGGGCTTGCCCCACAAATTAATTTCAATAGCGAATTCGCTCCTGTATGGCTTTCATTGAATTGTTGTCTTCCTATAGCTCTCCACCCATCGCTTAAAACGAACTAAAACTGTGAAGGTATAAACCAAACACTGCATAAATGTCAGGACTTGCGAAACTCAGTGAAATCGTATCAAAGATTTTATTTAAGCAATGTAATGAATTTTCTTTTCTAGTACAAATATAACTTCAATAAAAATAATAAGTGAAATTCAAAAAATTCAGTTAGGTTGTTTCCTTCTGAAATGTTTTTACAACATTTTCCAAAACTAGCACTGTGCATCTGTTCACAATGCTTTCAGTTTCATATACCTATATATATAGTATGTACATCCCCAACTTCTTTCGGCTTCCTGTTCCGTCAACTATTATTTGTTTCACATACATGGTATAAATATGTATCCGTACATAGGAATCATGACAATGAATTCATTTAATTTTTATTGTAAATAAGAAAAGAACGAATGTTTTCTTCTCTCCGCTGTACACAATTTTTTATGTTCTTGGAATGAGTAAAGAAGCCAATAAAAAAAAACAAAGAGAAATCAATAAAAGTATATTCGCCCGACGCCATTGTTATTATGCGGTTGTCTTCATGTTGCCAAAATGTCTGGGCCCAGTGATGAAGAAGGACCTATACAACATCGTGTAAATATATAAGGATACGCACACGCTTCGCTTGCCGGCGACGACTAAGGCGATAAACTTTGAAAGCTTCGCATCATTTTCTTTAAGGTCAAATACGACCAATCCGCCTATAGACAAACAAAAACAATCTCGATGGTGACCTATCAAACAAAAATCGTAATTTGTGGTTGAGGCCATCACGTATTCATAGCTTCTTATGATAATTATAACATTATCGTTCACAAGCACTTTAGATAACTACCAATCGATTTTTGTGACGACGCGACAGAGCCCCATAATAACTGTCTACACTGTACATTAATTGCTACATTTTAATTAACTCGTCTCACATCTTTAAGCAACGTCCTTAATCGAACTACACATTCAAATTTATTCGGTTTTCGATTGTAAATGTTTTTCTGACGGGGTCCAGGTTCAGCCTTATTGGCAACGTTATGCACACGATTGCATTAGCTTTGAGCTTATGTCAAAGAGTTATAAGTGCGCGTCGTATAAGTTAATTTTATTTGTTTCTTTGCAGCTTGCACAAATTGACAAAGTACCAATCAATCAATACGGTTATACGATTATGGGTTATCCTTTAGGTGTTTCAGAGATACTATATATGTACATATGTACATTGGTACTTTCATTGATTGTGAACAATTGGTTAACCATAGTGAGTGAAAAGAACGAATAAATGGTAAGGAAAGTTTCAGCTATCGCCCTCTCCATAGCTAAGAACTTTACCAAACACTTCGTTGCGAAATAACGATAAAAACTTTTCTACTCCGTGTCTTTCTCTCGTTCCATTTTTTACGTTAAAAAAGAAAAAAATACTAAGGATTGTTTTCTTATTCTCTTCTTGGATCTAACATGCGATATATCTAGTTATAAAAAGATTGACATTTATTTTGGATATCTAGAAATATTAACTTTTGTTATAGTTCTAATTGAGGGCGAGACATCGAGAGACTGCCCAGAAAACTTATGCTATTTGCTGGCACTTGCATAATTGAATCAATATTATGTTAGACTTGCGGTTGAAACCTTATACGTACACTGATTGTAATTAAAGTTTTCACTGTCATATAATTACAAACAAGGCATTTTTATTGGTGCACTCAATCGTCCCCCTTTTGAACAGCATTGTTAACATTTTTCTAAAAATAAATTATGTATACGTACAGCGATTTGTTAAAGTATTAAGATTTATTTTTTTCAAAAGAGATCTGTTGAACTAGGTGATGAACCGAAGAAAATAGCTGTCTACCTCCGCTGGGATATTTATTTATTTTTAATCGTGCTGAGGAAGGACTAATTAGGGTTGTTATGTGTGAGCATGAGTGTGATTTAGTTAGGAGGTTGACAATCTTTAATAGACCTAACGATCAAGACGAGGATTTATCGAAAACGATGCATATTTAACTGAGCCATTAAAAGGGTTAATGTTCAATACATGCACACACATACACTGGTGCTCATTTATGACTTTGAATACGAAAGTGTAATGGAAAACAGTATTCTAAGAATGGTCTGGATTACATAAAAAAGGTGTTAATTTTTTGTTTTACTATGATATTTGTATTTACGTTTTGGTCAAGATGTAAGATGTTAATTTTGTATATCGGCTTGAATTTATCACAAGATTAGGGCTGCAACATTGTGGATTGCAGTCAAGGACTTCTTCAAACTGTAAATACGACCGAAAAGTACAACCAGGAAAACTTTTTGAATTGTGGTTTGGTCCTGATTTCGTATTGTGCAAATTTATTCCGACAAAATTTACGTATATAACGACTGAGTAAGATTGTAGAGCATATTTTATCAGGAATTGATCCGAAACAAATTCTGCATCCCGAAGGGTTAACCTCTTCTTACTTCCAATGCAAAGCAGGAGAAGCATTATAATAACGGACCAACCTCCACAGAATAGTTAAATACACAGAATGTACATATATGCGCACGATTGTTTTAAAAATAATTACAAAGGTTCAGTATACGAATTTCAGTATACGAAAATCTCAATTGAAAATAAAAGAACTTTTTCAGGACTGATTGAACTTACTTTGGAGATTCAATAAGACTTATTGGTATGTTATTGTACAAACAGAATAACGTAAGATGTCAGCATAGCAAGCGTTTCAGTTAAGCAATGATGGAATCGGCCATTAAAATTGAAGCAAAGCTAGTTCTTTGCTGATGACGGAGATTTTTAATTTAAAATCGTATTCATATGAAAATAAGCCACACTTCACACGTTCGAGCATATTTAATAATTTCCATTTCTATTCAAGGTTATAATGAAAGCTACGTAATAAGAAATTATGGAGTTTTCAAATTTAAAATTATCTTCAACACTCTCAGCAATTACTTTTTCTAGAAAAAGTATAGGTCAAAATCGTTTAATTAAAAAGGTGTAAAATACAAGAGATAAACAAATCCAAAAGCAAAAAACTAAATGAACGGAAGATATCATCTTGTCCGAGTTTCCGTCGTTCATGTGAATGGGAACGTATATCAAACAAATTCAACAATTGGAAAAAAACAAGCTTTATGCCGCACTCTCGAACCATCATACCGCATACACATATGTATGTATGTACAAGTAACCGAAACAGCACCACTTCCAATATTCACACCTAATTCGAACATATTAGCTACTCATACCGATTGTTTCCTGGCGCCCGACTTAAACCCATCTCTTTCTAAAATATGAACAAATTTAAACCATCTGAAGTATTGTCATGAATATCCATACCGTGCTTGATATTGGGAACAAGCCTCTTTTGTTTCCTCTCCTTTCTTTTTCTTTTTGTGTTATTTGGCCACCCCCTCTCCTATGTTTAACACACTTGAGTTATAGCGTGGCAAATATATGTATGTGTATGTAACACCGTTTTATTTATTCAAAGTTAACTTTGTCATATGACGATGACGAGAATAACAAAGGAAAAAATCGAAAAAGGTCGTGTCTACGAAAGGAGATCCATAGCACATACGCGAGAGACATATAGAGATGGAAGAACTGCCATTCCCAAAGCTGTCGCAAATCCCAGAATTCCAATCGATTTCTGTTCGCTCGTCGTCGATGTTTGAACTAAGGATTGGAAAGACACGCCAGAGGTGGGTTCTTGTATGAAACATATTTGAAACTCACCCGAGGATATATGGTAACGATTGATAGGGGTCATAATGCAGATAAACGGCCAAAAATGCCATATAAATGTTGGCGACAGTCACTGTGCGCCTTGTGAGCGGCAAACTTCAGTTGCCGGCTTAGAGAGCTTAGGAAAGGATGATATTTTAACCATTACAGGGAACGTGTAGTGCACATAGCCAAACGTGCCATCGCTGCATAGTAGATATCAAAAAAATATGGCTGACCAGCAGATTCTCGTTGAATGCCATTAGTTTGCACGTTTCTTTTTATTTTTTTACCTCTATTTCGTGGCGTCCTGGTTTTAAATTTGGTATTGGTTTTGTCTAGAAATCGTCCTCCGCCAGAGAGTTTCAAGCCATCGTTCGCTCAAATTACTCGTACAACTGCACAACCAATATAAATATGTTAATCAATTCTTATTTTAGCGCACAGCGAAAAACTTTTTGTCCCAGTTAAAACAAGCTGCTAATCGAGTGTGAATTGGATGCACATATTATAATTTAAATGAAATCGAATTCCTACTTCAAGTGGGAACTAAAGAGCCGGCATCGGGAAAGCGGATGCAATAAAATATTGTCTGACTGTTAGTGAAGTGTATTTTATTATCGATTTGCATGTCACACTCATATTCACATTCAACAATTCACGCGTGTAATTAACGAGCGCCAGCTACTGAGCTAACAACCAGAAAATTACCTTCATAGATCGGTGTTGCCACACGGGGATAGAATTCATGTTCAACATTATAAATATGTTCAAACGGTGGTGATGCACGCTGCAGTTTTGACGTTCTCGGCTTCGGGTGAACGTTGGGGCGGCTTTTGTCTGTTTTCATTTGGTATACAATGCGGTGAGTAAAATGCAAAAGGAGTCCTTAGCGAGAAGTTTATAACGTTTATTAACGATAATCGGTTTGGTAGGAATATCGGCACACTCCGTATGATGTGCTGAGATACCTATACAAATGCTCGGAGGAAAGGTGAGAGAGTCAGAAAGCATCTAATGGCACGTATAATGGCGTACCGCTGTTTTCACTGGATGAGTATTAAGCTTGCAATGCAGAATGAGTCTATGCACCGATATGATGAAAATTAAAAAAAAATGATGCTTGAAATGACGTGGAAGGAGACATGTGTACAAAACACAAGTATTTAACCAGTTGACTGAAAGTGCCTCATTTCGAGGCAGAACAGCTTATGTCGAGCCCGAGATAGGCCGCGAAAAAAATTAATTTATTTTAACATCAGAAGCTACTTTGTATGTTCAAGAATTGAGCCAGAAAATTATGTTCTTAAGGATTCAGGCATTAAAACAATTTTCTTACTTCTTGAGCTTTCAAACAAGTAAGCATGTGATCTTGCTCTAAAAATATGGACATACATATGTCATGTTCAAGTATACTGTATTTTTCACTTTTGTCAAGGCATTTAATGGCTTAAACGATCCAATCCGAGGGTATGCTTAATCAAGTAAAATAACATCCCTTTTTACCCGAAATTTAAAAGAATCACTCAATTAACACCGACAAAAGCAACAATTCAATCCTGAAAGTGAATGTAATTCCCTGAAGCTACACAATTTGTGTTGGCTCTTCAGCCAGCCTAAGGCGAAGGCATCAAAAAGAACTGCTGTTCCAGTAATTGAATCTCAAAAGACTCAACGGATTTGGAGTGCCTCTATTAATGCATTTATGCAAATTCGATACTGTAGTAGGACTAAGTAGAGTTTAGATCACATGAAGTAAGACTTATTATACTCGTGTGGCCCTACATTATTCAATCGTTGCAGCATAAATCAAATATCTCAACAAGTTAATTAGGATCTTCCGCCATAACAATTAGAATCTATGTAAATTCTGCAAGTCATCTCAAATATTCCATCGAAGTCCAGCCACAAAGCCAGGAAGGTCTGTTGTACTCGCATTGTTCGTCGTCGTCGAGTCCGTCATCAGTTATTGTTTGGTCCGATGAATAATTCTGTCCATTTGTAACTAGAGTCTCAATTCTTATGCAGATCCTTAACTTTTTGGCTTCAATTCACAAAGCAGCAAACACTTAATGTTTTATGAGAGCAGACAAATCACACAATAGCAGTTTTCGAGTTTTTTCGTTCGAGCTCATAGCTCTGGCATAATCCCAAAGCATTCACTATAATAATACATATTTATCATTGCAAACTAAAAATTGCACATCCCAATGGATTGAGCTGAACGCCATGTACTTGGTTAAATTGTATTAGAAAAAGGAACCCAACTTCAAGCAAACGACCTACCGACGGCGACGGAAAGATAGCAGGACGAAGTGAAAACAAGGACGAATCTGCTCCCCATCTCTGCTCAACATGGCAACTTGGCAAATGAATATATACACTTAGACTTATCCGTCCGTTCATCCTTATGCTATTATAAAAAGGATGTGTATTTGGCATACACTGTTGTAAGATGGTCCGCAGAGTATGGCGACAACACTCTATGACACAGCTATGAAAACTACTTGTCGCCGCCGCCGCCGCCACTGCTGAACTTATATGCTTGGAGTTGGTCCTAGTTTCTCAGCCTGATGAACAAATTCGTGGCGCCACAGCGTCTATATCCAGATAGAGAAAAAAATTATTCATTTT
Organism: Orthonevra nobilis; assembly: GCA_963555765.1. Taxonomy (NCBI): domain Eukaryota; kingdom Metazoa; phylum Arthropoda; class Insecta; order Diptera; family Syrphidae; genus Orthonevra; species Orthonevra nobilis. Next base: position 85,008,896 of record OY743226.1, read on the forward strand.
CTTTTAGTATTATTTTGAGTAATTGGACGATGTCGCCTTTGCTGATCTTTTCAGCTTAATTTCACTTAAAGGACGTTTTTAGATTCAAAAATTAGAACGTTGGATTGGGTGAAAAAAAGAAGAATACAGAGTGCAAGGGGTTGAATTCAAACGTTTAGCGATTAAGGGACAAAAGATAAAAAATGTCTATTATTGGTTTTGTTTCCATTTCTATTCAAGAGTGCAGTCGAACATTGTAGGATGTGCGAGTAGTTTTGTTTCATTGACAACAGAAGTAAAAATCAGTCCTTTTTACTTGCAATTATCTGACAAAACAAAAAGGACTGATATAATTCTTTGTAAGCCCTTGTAAGCGTGACAATGCCGTCGGAATATTGAATTGAAATTTATACAAAAATATTGAATTATTGAACAATAAAGCTTCCAATAAATAAAATAAAAGGTGCAGAAATGAGGGAACTATTTTGTGCTTCTTATGAAAATTTGCGACATTTTATAAGATGAGACATATGCAACATTAACTGATTCATGTAGACTGTCAGGTTTTTTGAGAACTGTTACCTACTTATATTTATGTTTTAGTGAATTGCCTGGGTAATTCGAAGACAACCCTTGGGGTTGAAGAGCATTGGAAGTAATTTCCCATAGTGCCCACGATCTTTCATTCTTCTCCTAATTCTTCCGCTCGCTCTGTGCTACACGCATTATAAGAGTCTTAATATCCTCTTGAAGAGCGAGCAAATAATTAAAAAAAAAAAAATAAAAATTAAATTTAGTAGAATTGAAAAAACCAATCAACTCAAAAACTTCAAGACCTATAAAACCCACGGATACACGGATTATCATAAAAATGAAGGCTTTTGAATCGAATCTTGCGAATATTTGCACAATATACAATTTAAGTTGTTCGATTTACTACAATTTCAATTGCGTTCTTCACCCATAATCAATTCCCATATCTCAATTGTTATGAATAGTGAAATTACCACAGAGTCAATTCAGAAAATAATTATGAAAATCTTTCATCTTTGAAGTTTATTCAAGTATTTTCCACATTAATATGTACTATATATATGTATGTATGTTTGTATGTTTGTACGACCAATTTTTATAGAAGCACAGCACAAAAGCGCCGTTAGACGTGTCCTCAATATGTATGACTGCCTTAGTCACTCGGTTTTGGGGATTTATCGCAAGGAATTTATAAACGTTAAATGTCTTCATCTATGTAGTTCCTTTTATTCGCTTTTCCCATTTTCAATTCCAAGTTTTTTTTTTCTCCTTTCTTTTTCAAATTGTTGTCTTCTTTTCTGAACTCCCGGCATTCATGTTCCAGTTAGTTTAAAATAGCAGAACTAGTAGAAGTAGAAGAAGTATACATACAAAAGAAAATCATCTTCAATCTGAGAGAAAAAGCTAAATCTGAGGTAGGAATGACGAGTACCACTAAGGTACATAGTGAACTAAACTACTCAACAACAAAATATTTTCCCTATTTTTCATTCATTTGAATGGAGAGCAATGAGTAAAAATTTATTTCAGCTCATCTATACGTTCAGATCTAGACAAACATATATATATATATATAAACTCTTCTTGATTCGGTTTAATACATCATTAATTTAAGCCGGCAGAGCGATGCCAAACAGAACTGCTCTTCAATCGGAAGAATCCAGTTGAAAAAGAAAGGAAAAAATAAAATGAAAAAAATGACGACTACAGAGAGGAAAACTAAGATTGATTCAGCATTGACGGGAAAGGTACTTATATCTATATACAAATATATTCTCCCCAATAGTGCAATTCTGTTCCATCCGACAACATGAAAGACCATTTTGAACTACTACTTCTCATTCATCTACATTTCCCACAATCACTCTCTAGTTTCAATCCAGCAGCTTCAGTGCAAAAGGATGTCTAGTTACGAGGCAGCAATTTGCTTCTGATTACTTGAGACAAATTACATTGATTATATTGCATGCATCCGGACGTGTTGCCATTATGAATTGAATGCAATGGACACCTACATTGATGTGTTTGGAACACAATAGCGATGAACTTATTTCTAAAGGAAGATACTAAAATCAACTCACAAGAAATTATGAAATGATATTTTCATTAGATTGCATTAGAAGAAGAAAACAGATTGTGTCACAATTAATTCAATTACAGAACAGTGTGGAGACAAATGATTAATCCACAAGAATAACAAGCGAGTGATTTTCAACAATCGATACAAATTTACACCGCCTTAAAATCTCTTCTGGCCATAAACTGAACTTTATTCAGACGGGGTGCCACTAATCCAGTTTCAGCTACATACCGAATTTGTGAGCCTTCTATTGCAGGACAACCGCAAAAAAGAAACTCACTCAAAAGAAACTTCCTCTTCGCTGTATAATTCGATTTTGAACTTGATCACGTTTTGCACCTGGAGTAATCCTCTCAATATCCGAAATCAAGTCGAAGAAAAAAGATTTATCCCCTTGGACACCAGGCGAGGAGATTCTAGAATATATAAAAATGATGATGATGTTCGCAGAATGGAAAGCGAAAAAAAATCTAAAACAAAGTAAAAATCCAACAAAAGCCCAGTAAGTTTACAGGGATTTAGTTTCAGCTCAAGAAAAGGAGTAGTTGTCAAGATTTCCTCCGCTTATTTTAACAGTTCATTGTCAAGCAAAGAACATACAAACCAACAAACATATCCTCCAGTGGACTACTCCATCCTGTCCCCATGTCTTAGTGTTAAAATAGGTATGAAATTCGGCGAAACTTTCTTATGCCGGTATAAAGACAACGCTCCGCTTAATTGGATGACGTTTACGTAAACAAAAATGCACGAGAATATTTTCTTTTACAACTCGTGATCTTGAATTTCTCATCAGCGGGGTTCATTGACAGTACGAGGATGACCAGAATGCCTGTGCTTTCGCCCAACACTTTCTTTTAGTGGCCGGTGACGTTATTAATGGGATATCTCGATTAAATCACGATCAACTTTTGAAGTGGGTATCAGTGTCAAACTTGAAGGCGAATACGATGGTGGTGTCGTAAAAGAATACGGAAGGTCGGTAAGGCATTTTTGCATTACATCGCCCTGTGAGAAATATTGAAATCCTTCGGAAGAAGTTTGCAAACACAAATCCGTTTAGAATACGAGAAGTTGGACTAGCTGACTGCCGGATGCTGGGTGTTCCCTCTAATGCATTTTTCATATTCTTAGAGTGTTTATCGCACTTATCGTCAGTGTAACTGTTAAAGTGAAAACTTTTCGTTTTAACGAATTAAAACTTCTTTTTCCGCTCTCATTCATTCGTTCTGTACCTTTTGAAAGTTCTCTTTCAGGCACCCAAGAAGGATCTTTAATGTCTATGCTGTAAAGTTGCAAATCTTTAAAATATTTCTTTAAGGTTTCTAGTCCTTTTCCATGCATTCGTTCAATCGCAGTTGAACAAAACGCAATGCTATTTAACATACTTTTTTGGCAATTGCAGCATGCTTGTTTAAGGCAAGACATGGAATACTTATGAGTTTGCGTAAGCCGCTCATTTTTTAAGATTGAGATGGATCTAATGAGTTCCAGTTGTTGTTCCTTGGAGATTGTTGTCATTTCTCCCATGTAAACACTTTTGTAAGGTTGATATTCCCATATAAACACTTTTGTAAGAATTTCAAATGGATTCTGATAAAATTTTACAACTGAGAGAAAAGGAGCTCAAATTCAGTACCTACTTATAACCAGTTTCAACTGGAAACTATGCTTTGTTCATCCGAATTTTTACATCCGTAGTTTAAAAAAAATTAAAAATTTTAAAAATACTTTCCAAAACAAATGGAATTTCTTAACTCAGCAAGTTTATTGGGGCCCAAGAGCTAGCTTCACCATTTAAGTGTGCACGTAATATTTTTCGCATAAAACGACTTACAATTGCGACTCGAAACGTTCTGTCAGTCGCAAGAAGTGGGACCGTAGCAAAGGTCTAAGACTGGCTATGTTAGTGAGGGCGTTGAAGAAGTCAAAAACCCCTTGCACATATGTAACTACCCGCCCACGAAACTTAAAATCGAAAGCAACTGCCTAGTGCTATCGCATTGAGAGGCTTTGGAGACCCACAAAGAACAGGTTAGAAATGATAAAATAATTACGAAATTACAGAATCACGCAAAGGCAATTCACCTAACGTATTACGTTAGGGCTTTTACTTTAATGGTTAGGATAAGAAAAAAATCACAGAGAAACTTTGCATCTCTGTCGGTTTTCATTCTGCTGACTTGCAGTTTGACATTTCTCATCTACCTCTAAATCAGACGGTGGATTGAAAAATTGAAGTTAAAAAAGACAAGAAATAAATAAAAGCATATCTTTCCATAGTCTGATATGAAGGTTAGCTGCGAACATTATTTTTTTATGCCCACGAATATACTGATGTGTTTGGACTTAAATCGGATGCGAAAGACATGAGAATGAATGAATTTTTGATTTTGATTCGAAATAAATTGTATTTTATATGTATGACATATTTCTGGCCATGCGACAATAAAATCCTAAAATGACCCCACAGTGCGAGCGAGCAAACGTTGAACCATTTTCAGCGTCCAAGGAGCACTTTACGATTTTATTTATCCTCTTGTGATATTGTCGAAAATATTCATAAACATATATATATAAGTAAGGCTCATAAACCAAAGCTATTCTACACATAGGGGCGACCAACCTTCTCTCCCACTGATACAACGAAATGTCCAAACAACCACAACCAGCAACGAGCAGTTCCACCCATTTTGGTGCTTAAGGGATGAGCCAACTTTAGCCAATCTCAGTTTTATTGGATCATCGTCGGGCGTTGTGGTTAAGTTTAAGCGTCAGTTTAGCGGCTGTGAATGTGAAGCACAGAAATGATCATAATTTAGGTGCATATAAATTGCTAGACTTAAGAAGAACAAAAAAACATTTCCGCTTGCCGGGGTGGAGTTGAATGACATAATGTGAACATGAACTTTGGATGAACGATGAAGGATTTTTTCTGGTTTTTTTGTATTCACCCCGCAGGCACAAAAACTTAGGATTCTCCCTCGTATAGGCACACAAGAGGGTGATGGTTAGTGTTCAACCATTTTTTTCGCAATGCCAGGAGGGTAACAGGATTCGAATTGGTATATTGGACATACATGTGCGCGGCGTTAAATAAGCAAGGTTTTCGACTCCCACTGCTTAATTTGGTGTAGTTATCTCCCACAATCGATATTATCCCGAGGAGATTTTTTTTGTATAGGGAAGGGGGCTGAACGTATTAAAATTTGATACTGGAATTAAAGATGCAGATATTATGGGGATATGCAATGCGGCCAAACTCTGGCTGTCAAGAAAGAGACGTTGAATGGTTGCCAAAATGTTGATAGCTTTTCGAGCCAAACAAACAAAAAATTATTCGTTTACGAAAGATTGTGGTTAGAGGCCAGTAATTGGATAACGTTGTTGAGTGGCGCCAGTCGGGAACACATTTTATGATATTTTTTTTTTGGTCACGTATTCTGACATTGCAGTTGGAATGAGTTGCAACCAAACTATTGTGCAACTGACTTAAGGAGGCTTAAATTTCAAATTCGTCTGTCTCCAGTGCGTGTTCTTTTCTTCTTTTCAGAGAAGTGTGTGTGTGTTTTTTTTTCGTTTAAAAAACTAAATATAAACTTTCCTTTGTTGACAATAAATTGGTGGCCACATATGAATAAAAAATGCCACCCTTGCCCTATAACAATCACACGAGAATAGATATACGAACCCAAGCAAATTGGGGGGAAGGGAAAGGATTCTTTAGAATTCTTTTATCTGCCCGAGGTGTCCGCACATCCTCGTAAGGCATCCTTCTTATTAAAAAAAAAAAACCCTAATTTTTTTCCTTCAACCTCGGTTTTTGTAGTTGTCATTCTTTGGTCAAGTAGTCATATTTCCATGGCACTACTTCTGCTGCCCTCCTTATGCTGCTGCTGCATAGAAGTGCTCCCCATTTATTATCAACATCGGAAAATCTTAGGGCATTATTATTATGGCAGTAGGGTGACACGAGAATTTGTTGTCTATAGCCATTTGCTCACATATACATTTACTTTGGAAAACTTTTCGTAAAAGTATGCAAATCATATATGACTCGGGGGAAAATGATTTCCATTTGAAGACAGTATTCTCTAAATTTCGCCCGACAAGGTCTAAAGTCGAGGGTACAAATGGGATAATTCTATGTATTTTGTTTATCTCTTTCTCTTTGTTGTGGTTCTCGCAAATGGGACAATTTAAAAACACGACTTTTTTGTTTGGTGTAGGTAAATCTACATGCATTTTGCGAATTTTTAAAGAAGATAAAAAGGAGAAATGTCGCCCAACATTAGCACGATGTCTAAGGATCAAAATCCCCCCTTTCATACCTACAAGTTAATTTCAGCAATTTCGGCTTATGCGTGTGTCTATGTGTATGTGCAGAATCACCCAACTTTATGCAACCGACATTCAACATACCAAATTTATTGCATGGGTGCACCCAACTAGCGCTTGACCCAATTTTGCTCCTTGGGAAAAGAAGGCAACGCCAACAAGCAGTAGTGTAACACACTGGCATTGGCAGGCCAACAGTGGCAGCAAATGAGTATCAATGCAATGCAAATAAATCCTTATAAGGATAACATAGGGATTTTAATACATTTACGTTCGGAGCTTAACACTGTCATGCCAAGCACGTTGTAATTCTGTTGAGTTATGACCAAGTATGGGTTATTATACAGAGAGACAAGCACACCAGCTCAGTTTATTCAATGTTCTATCGGAATGTGGCTAAGAACAATAATCACATGAGAAGAGTATGAAACACTTATCAAATTAAGATGTTGGCGGAACGTATATAAAACAACCTTGACTTTAATTAGATATGTCAATGCGGAGACTTGCCATAGGTACTTTCCGTGAATGCATGACGCATGCATACTTCCACTTGAAAACAAAAGCGAATTGGTGATACGAAAATAATAGAGTACATTTGGTTTAGTTCTACAACGGGCCTTTGTAAGACAGAAAGAAAGAAAATAGCCAGAATTCGAATTTTCTCCGTTATGAACTTTATCAGCAATAGCAAATGACTGTCGGAAACCTTGCGAATCAATTTTCATCAGATAAACCGTATAAGATGTGTTGCACTTCATCTATCTAGCGATTAAAATAGCGTGGCATAAAGTGCTAATATACGGTACTGCAAGGGTAACAAACAATACGCAACATGGAGGGATTTGTAGAAAACATCAGCAGCTCCGGTGTTTAAAAGAAGAAGTGAAGACTTCATCCTCTGTTGCGCACCTCATGATAGCCCAATAAGCGAAAGTTATTTTCAGGATATTGTCTGGTGTTCAGGTCGATTTCGGAAATCTAGTTTTATTAAATACATACATAAATAAAACCCTATTATTTCATTTATTGAACATGTTTTCATTTCCAAAAATAAAAACTTCGATAAAAAGTACCTCGAATAGGTCAACGAGAACAACTTCATCGAGGGAAACATTATTTACGACTGGCTCCGACAATCTGCCATGTTTCTTTGATGCTGCACAAGAAACGTGCGTCGCGTTGTGTCAGTCACTGTTTACAGTCACAATTGAGCTCCTCTTTTTTAACAGTTGTCTGTCTATGATTCAATAATCCTAAATAATGCATCACTGTCATAAAAACAAAACAACAAAATATACATTTTCACGCTGGGTGACCAACCAACTTTACCCCGAATACCTACATTGCTATCAGGTCGTATTGCATTTATGGGCTGCAATTCGTGCAGACAGCCGATTAAGTCTGGATACTGTGTCTGCATCGAAGTGCTAAATGTCCATGTCCGTAACGAAACGACTCGTTTATCTTCCGAGAAGCGCACATGAGATGGGAGAACCCGACAATATCTAACTTGAATAAACGGCGCGACGCAGAGGCGGTGAGTCCTCAAAGTGACCACACAAATTTATCGGGTCTTTTCTTTGGTATATTTTTCTCCTTCTCTGGAGTGGGGGTCATAATTTATGTCATCGAGAAAGAGTCAAACAAGTTTCAATCCCAGGATAAATTGATTTCGTGTCTTTGTGTCTGGCAATCAAGTGGAACATCCTTTTTGAGGCTTTTATTAGTTTACACTTATTAGGGTTGTCTGGCAGCCTGATAAAATAATTATCGAGGTATTTTCCGTCTCGCGGTGTTTATCGTTCCTATCGACACCTACGAGCTAAAAGTAGTGGACATTCGGGAGAGCGCTATTCTTTTACAATATCTCATACCAGTCTTCATTCCTCTTTAGACCATCAGACAAGAGTGAGTCATTTCCTAATTACCTGATACAGTTCCAACGTTTTAGAATTATTCTTGTGTTTAACACCGAAACCACATTAGTAAATATTGAGCGCCTGACTCTAAATGGTTTAATTATTCTTAGATAAAAAATGAACAACTCTATTGTGGGAAAAGCTTACAAGCTGTCTATCAAGCATATTATAACGGTAAAGATGAAGGGTGTCTCACCGAAACGGAATTTCAATCAAATGTTCGGGAATTTTCATCAGTCGCTTGTTAATTAATTCTCTTCAATGGCGCGACGCACCGTTCAATAAAATTTCATCATGCGGCAACTTGTTTTCTTGTATATACAAACGTAGTATAATGAATAGAACACCTCGGAGAGCGACAACGGCAGACATGACCTGGATACTATTCTTTGAGCATCATCTACGAAAGAATCATCACTTCATGTCCACTTTATCGCAAGTCCTTTCGACTACGAGCTGTCGTTTCCGCGCAATAACCCAAACTCGAACCTTACCCGAAAAGTCGAAAGCCAAAAGCCAAAAACCCACCCGCCCCTTCTGAATTACGCTGAATGCAAAATATGCATAATGATGTCAAACAACCTTTTATTGCCCATAACAAATAATGTTCAGTTTTTCCTTCAGCGGCATGGCTTCTTTCTTTCGCTTAATGGACAACAGAGAAAAAGGACGAGTCAACGAGGAAGGAGGGAACCACCGGAGACGTCATCGGCAGTGGTGTACGGGTATATTGGGACAGTCTCCAAGAGTATATTTGTTTTCTTCTTTTTTTTTTATTCGCTTATTCGCTTTGTGTGTATGCCATTGTAGATATTTTTTAATTGTAGCTCAAGTGGAGGCAAAGTATGGCAAAAGCAGTAGCAGCAGCAGAAACGGCGGTAGAGCTCACTGAGGATAAATAAAAGTACGACACAGGGAGATGACTGTGAAGCTGAACAATAGACCTGGACCAAGGGTGAACAACAACAATGGCAGTGATAAGGAAGTAGACAAATGTCCTATAATGCAGTTATATGAATAAAATATCAAGCAGCGGCTGTTTTATGTCTGTCTTTTCCTCTTCCTTCTCATAATAATTCTCAACGTTTACTTTTCATCTTTCTCTCACCGAAGTTCCCTTCCATGGTTGAAAGTTTCTTGGGTATTTTTCTTTTGCTCGCTTGATAAGGTGGTAAAGCAATAATACAGCTCCCGACATCAGTGTTAACCTATCCGGTTATTTAAGCGCCCACCCGTGGAAAGGAGAGGGTGAGTTATTTTGGAAACGAAACAGGAACATTTTATTTACCTTCGTCTATTCGTTTGTTTTACTGCTGCAATGGTTCAAATCAAGGGTCCTCCTAACTCTAAGGACAGGTATCGAAAAAATGTAAAGCTCGTCCAGCTTCTGGGATCTGCATACGATAATCATGACCACTTCTATCGTTACGTAGTTAAAGCAGAACAGGCATGAAGACTAGGTCTTAGAACAGATAATCTCGACAAAAAAAAAATCATACAAAAAGAAGAAGAGTTTATCTATCTTTATTCACTACAAATAAACTGGAAAAAGGACTCCTTATCCACCAAAAAAATAAACAGAAAAACTATTGATATGCACCTATCCGAATTAAAAAAGTAGCATTGGTCAAGTAAACAGATGTTCGGCCTTTCATTCCACAGATTTTCTGATTTGAATTTCCTTAACGCCGTTCTTTTTTTTCAGCAGTCAGTGTGTTCTGAGAAATCAACCGATTACTAAACACGTGCACGTCTACTATTTCATATCGACTTCGCATTTGAGACGGGGTAAGCAAACTATTGGTAAAAACTATTTCACCCCCAAACGCATCAACCTTTTGCCAATGCGAAGCGTTTTTTATTTATTTATTTTATTTACGGCACCTTGTTTTGAGAGAGGTATTGCCGTGGCTATTGCGGTTTCAATATGGGTAGCAATGGTGGCTGTGGGTCCTATTGTTTTCCGACGACTGTTTCGGTTCCCTATGCCACTAATATTTTAGACGGAGTCCAGTGCGCAATAAATTCGACTGTCAATTCATCCACTGTTAAATGTTTGGTGAATTAAATGTCCTGATAAGAGTTTGCGAAACGTTGAAATAAATGCTTTTATTTTTAGCCTGCACCCATAGAGTACGCAGTTCACCTCTTTAACTCGCTGCCTCGCTCGCTTTAATAATAAATGGCTGACTGGCTTCGCGCGCAACACATGTCGTATGTTAAAACTCGCGCGATAATTGCTCTTAGCTCATACAATTCATGCGAGTAGTTGCAAAAAAAAATGAAAAAAACGGAGTAGAACAGCTTTATACCCGTTTTGATGGATACGAAAATGTCGGCTAACCACAGTTGGGAAATTGAGTTTGGATGGAATGTATTTTTATCGATTACCGATTACGAATAGGAAGCTTTGTTGTGTACGCCAGAGATGCATGTAATTTTGCTAGCGTTCTCGTTTTTGGTCCATTCTAGAAAATTTCCCTCAATTCGTTTTCTGACACTTTGACGCGCTTGATTCAAGCAATTTAATTGAATTTTTGTGACGTCTTCTCATAAACTAACACGGCAGGGGAATGTTGAGTGGTTATGTTCTATTTTCCATTTTCCGTGCCTCCTGCAAGATAAAGCAACAGCAAAAGGCCATATTAGTAATTGAGATTTTGTTAAAATGGACCAAAAACGAAACTGCTTTTTAACTCATATTTATAATATAGAATGTAGGAAAAAGAAAAATAATAAATCGTTTGGATGAAAAAGGAACAGCATCAGCATGCACTGCAAGCTGACGCAACCCACAGCCCAGCAACTAAGCAGTCATCCAGACAAAAGCACTTAACAAAGTCTGAGAACATGTGTGGCTGCTTGGGGGGTAGAAAATAAAGTTTAAACAGACTCGAGGGTAGGTAAATAAATTATTCACGTATGTGTACCTTTTCCTTTGCGCGGAAAATGCAACCTAACTATTTTGCCGTCATATGAACGTTTTTGTATGCATATGCGGGATGCCTTCAGGAAAACGATATTCATATAATTGGTTGTGTCTTCAAATAGGAGGAATTTTAAAATTCATTTAGCACGAAGGCTTTTGTTCATTTTCCGCAGATGTTCCACCTTCTTCAGCTCATTTTCGTCTCAACAACTGTTAAAACGACAACAAATATATGAATCTGAAGTAGAAAACAAAATTTTCATTTGTGGTTAAAATATTTAAAATTTTGCTTCGTGTTGGTAAATTTTCATTGTTTTGGCAACGCTGTTGTATGAAGAATTAATTTACCACAACCATCTATGTAGGTATATTTTACGTTCAGATAACATAATCTCACTTGCACCATTAAATTTATCTCGTGCATTTTCTCCGCCATCGCCACTGACGATGAACAATGAAACAGCAGCACATATTAAAAGGCCCTAAAATCTTAGAAGTCTTCTTCGAAAATTGTAAATCTAAACTTTAAGTAGGGTAGAGTAGTGTAGTACAGGCAAGCATTTTGCATATTTTAATGGAGTCATAAACTGATTTCATTGCACAACAAAGTTACAAAGCTTTCAAATTTACAGCGTTGCATCAGTCAGAGAGAATCCTTCAAACAAACCCCCGAGCCCCCCTACCATTCACTGTATACCAACAACAAACATGGATGGTTTTTCCAATTTTGTTTATTGGCATCCAGTCGCACATTGAAACTCCATCTCTTAATTAAACATGAATTGCACTTGAAATTATTCGACGAGTGCTTCAAATGCAAAACTCTAAAAATGCACAAGAAAAAAAAAATATGCGCAAAATGTCGACGGTTGGTTGGGTTAAATGATAAAAACGACAGCGAAACCGCGTGTGCAATGTTTTTTGTAACAGTTGCAATAAAGTTTCTCTAAAAACATTCAAAAAATCGATAGCATTTTTCGTAAATGTTCATGCTTAACCTCTTGTGCCACACATTCTCTTCTTCCCATCTCACCAATATATGAATCGGTTGACCTATTGCATGTGAGTAGCTTTTCTTATTGGTGACTTGGTAGTGGTGTTTTCTGTATTGTCCTTGGCATTATTATCAAATAAAAATCATTGTTTTCTATTTTTATCACATCATCATCATTGTGGCCCTATTGCAGCCTCCACTCTCCAGTCGTTAGTTGTGAATCTGAAGTGGACTCTGCGCTCTGTGGTGGTGTAGGAAGCGTAAAAAGTGAAAGCAATATAGGACTGGCAGATGTAGTACTATTTATATACATTAAAATTTATAGAATTTGTGGGATTTAATTTATTTTCTTACTCGTAATCAGTCAAGATATATTTTGGCAGTTCGTGTACAGTTTGCGATTTGGTGGTGGGTGTATATCACCTCCTTTGGATCCACTCGATTAGTAGATAATAGATAGACAAAGTTGATGAAACAAAAGTATTACGTATTGACGATACAAATCGAATCAAAAGCCAAAAGCATACGATGAGCAATAATGACCGAAATGTCTCGTTCCCTGACACTTTTTCACGAAGCACACGTCCTCTGCCAAAGTACCCTTGGTGCCCAGAATATTTGTAAAGCGGCTCTTTAAAAATGGAGGAAAATAGAGAGGAAAGATACATTCCTTTATCGGCATTCTTAAAATATAACAAAACAAACCAGCACCAGAAACGCACAGTGAGAGGTGCAGCAACAGGAATTGCATTCATGTGTTTCGGCATTATATTTAATAAATTTGACAAGGCTTTCCAAAAGATGAGGACACTGAGTGGGGAAAAGACAGTCAATCGATGGTCGGACAAGTCTGATGGCCCCAAAAACATCTTTCCAAATTTCTGCAGTGGCTGAAGACGAGCCGGTGAAATTGAGTTTGGCCGTGTGCACATGCATATATAACAGCATCTCGGCTGTTATTAGAGAGGTTTCATACTTTGAAAGCTCATAATTAATCGAATATTTGAGGTCACCTGAAATCGTTTCAAAGCTGACCATTTCTGACCATTGAGCCATTCAATGTTTTGAAATGCTATAACGACAATGCCCGCTCTCAAAAGAACAATCATATTGTGAGCTAGATTACTCACAGCAGGGTCAAAACTGAAATGAAATGAATAAAGCATTTTTTTTTTTTTGATAACTGCCTTTCAGTCAACAATCAGTCCTTAATAAGTATTTTCTTGGAGTACTTATCATATCCGCATATGTTTAACACGCATACTTTCCCTGTCAGATTAATGTCAGGGAAAATGGGCCATCATATTTACAAATGGAAATTATGTTCAAAGCTGACAGTTCATCTATTCCCGAAGCTAAATAAGAATTATAACCCATTTGGCTCTCCAGTGTCCGGCCCAGCGCCCAGATAAAGCACTTCATTGAAAAGCCGAATAGCAACCAGGAGCAAATTTGAAGGTATTTTGTTGTCCCACTTTACGTAGATGATGTATGTATATATGGTCCAAAACCAAGAACTCGTCCCAAGCACACTCTCCCAGCATACAGGTGTATAATCAATTTGTTAAAATTACTCGTATTTTTCTGAAACAAATTCTATTAGATTTCTACTGGGTATGAAGAGGAAGGACTTAAATTTATCTCTCGATGTACACGCAAACATTTTAATATATACATACGAACGCGTGCTAATTCTCAAACTCATATCTGTGTCTTAGAAGACCGTAAGAGTTATGGTTCGGTTGAATAATTTAATTGTTAGACGAGTGTCGGAAAGTTTTCTTACGTGAAGAGCAAAGTTTTCAAGTTTTACATGTTTGCATGTATCCTCCCACATGTGTGAGTTTTTGTTGATAATAAACAAGTTTTCAATTATTTTCCATTTCAATATGATTCAATTTTAATTGAAATAAATATTCTGTATAAGAGTTTTAGTGCTTCGTCTTGCATCTGGCTTAGACGGAACGTACTCAGGTGTGATCCAAGTATAACTACGTGGAATACACACAATTCCTCTAGTTCTAAGCGTAACAATTTAAGAATTTTACAAATGCCATTGCATTGCAATGTAATGAGTAAAAAAAAGGTATTCACCTTTTAAGCACCAAAGGCTGTGTTTAACAAATAACAGCGGCAGCTCGTGGAATGGTTATCCTCAGGCGGCATGCAGATATAACTTTTCATAGAAAATTTAGGCTTTCATATACATGCATACATACATATATATGTTTACTATTAATTCCAGTTTTTTCCCTGCTTCTGTCATATTTCTATGTTAAAATTGTTCAAACAGTGTGAGTTAAAAATAAACCGACCGTGAAGAAGCTCCAGAGTATGCGAGCTTTCTAGTAAAGACCCCTTTCAACTCTTGAACAGATCTTCAAATGGGTACATTTATTTTTTACCTACACTCATTGTGCACAACTTCGTCATGAGCTCGATGTTAAAGAAAGTTCCAACCGGCAATAGGATGAGTCAGGTTATGGAAGTGCTTCAAATATTCATCCACTCTCAGATTGGCCAAGTTGTGAAGCTTATTTAAAATGCATACTATTATGTGCATAGGCTGTGGCAGAAAGTATAGTTCCTTGTTTTTGGTTAATGATTCCATGGGTAGGGCAAACATAGGGTACAAAAGGACGATTACGATTGCTGCCGTGCTACACTACACTGCCTCCGATGACGATGATGTACAACTGTAGAGAAGTAAGTTGTAGCAGCAACGGCAGAGGGAGTTTATGAAATATAAATGGGTTGCAAATTAGCTCTACCAGCATCCATAGCGAACCAAAGTGGAAAGGATAGGTTAGTCTCCTAGTGAAAGCATTTACACAGACCTGACTGCTACTGACCAATTTAGACAAAAACGAAAAGAAAAACTTGTAGTGTTTTTTTTTTTCATGTCCTGTACAGATGTCGTGGTTATACGGTAAAACAATTTAAAAAGAAGCAGTCTAATATTCTAAATCCAAGCGCTCAACACGCTGATGGTGTGTTCGTACTCATTTACAATACATCAGCGGTGGTGTCAGGAATGGATAATAAATTAAAAGTTACTTGTTGTTGAAAACTTTATCAACGGTCGTATTAATTGCAGTGTCATTAATACAGCCATTTTTTTTTTCTTTATATTCTTCGCACAAAGGACACAAAGCCAGCCGCGGTGACGGTAGGTGTCCTACACATAAAGTACAAACATATTTTGTTCACACCTATACATTATTATCTACAGGAATTTTTTATTTTGTCGCCCAGAATTTCGAGCGAAATTTCTTTATAAAGTCATTTTTGCCATTGGTAGTTGTTGTGCTAGGTATGCTCGAAGTTAAAAAGACTTACACAAACGAACTCGAGTTAATGTGTATGTATGAAGGTATGTACATATCTATGGATGACTACTACTGGTAGGAAAATAAATCACTTTCCGATAAGGTTGGAAAAGCTCAATACCGTTGATGAAATGTTCGAAATTCATTAGCTCTAATTAAAAATGTATACGAAAGGCAACGAATGGCGCTAGCAAAGTGTGAGAAGGGCTAGATAGGGTTTGGAGGAGGGCACCGCACCGCACTGTACCCACTATGACTCTTAATGAAAATCGTTCATTAAATTTCTCTTCTAATGGAACTTTTAGAGTACTCATTTACTTCACTTTATTTTCGCTTGGAGGCGAAAAGTGATGTTGTCGATGGGCGCATGAAGTGGAATGCGCTGCTAACATAAACTTTAACACTTTGTCATTGTTGTATATTCTGAGTAATAGTTTAAGTTATTTAATTACTCATACTATTGTTAATAAGGAGTAATCTTTTTTGATTATATGCGCAACGCGCACACGAATGAGAGTCTCCCTGGTGGACATAATAAAGGAATGTCTTTTATAATTTTTTTTGTTGCAATTGGCACAAAAAAATAAACAAAAATAGTTATATTTTTTCTACATACTCGAATAACGCTGCCAACATTAAGGCAAATAAGTAATTAGGTGCTTACGGTATGAGTCTCCTTCGTAATACTTTTACAGCAATAGCAACATAACGTAACATTTATATTTGTATGTTTCTTTCATTTTGATTAATCCAGAAATCTTTTGAAATACCATCGATTGAATGGGGTTTGCCAAATTTAACATATGTATTTACATGTTTACT
This sequence comes from Orthonevra nobilis, assembly GCA_963555765.1. Taxonomy (NCBI): domain Eukaryota; kingdom Metazoa; phylum Arthropoda; class Insecta; order Diptera; family Syrphidae; genus Orthonevra; species Orthonevra nobilis. Next base: position 85,025,322 of record OY743226.1, read on the forward strand.
CAAATATGCTCAAATTGATTGATGAGAAATGGCATGACAGTTCTCTGTTACATGAAATACGCTAACATTTCAATACCCATTCCGTGATATGACTGCGATTAAACTATTCGCGTAAGGGAGCAATGAGCATTGTTACAGCCAAACTCGTTTTATTTTGGAAGAATGGGGCCACCTGATTTCTCCAACAAATGCAAGAGTCATCAAAATAGCCGCTGTCTTGAGAGACACCTTCATAAGGTGAACTCTGTGAGCATCTAGCTCTCAACCTCATAAGAAAACTTTTTCGGTAACCAACGAGAGACGCGACAGCGAAAAGTTTTTTTTATTAAATCAAAGTTGGGGTCTACAGTTGCATTTAGGATAAACCACTAACTAAGTGGTCTTCTTATGCGAGAGGTTACGAAATACGTAGAACGCTGTCCACCCCGCAGTATACTATAAAAATCGAAACACAGTTTATGAGAGGATTACAATAAGCCTTAGATAGCTTAAAACATTGCTGCTCATCAACGGACTATGATTTCTATCTATACTAGCTCAGCTCAGCAACTTGAACCTGTTCTCGCGCAAGGAGAGCAGATATACATATCTAACTGCGCTACCGATATGTAATGGATATGATCAGGAAACAAATAGGACAACCTTCAGAATAGTGCACTGCACTTATTAGGTGCCAGATTCGGCAGAGAATACTCGTAAATGCGAGGTTGAGTTTGGATTAACTTTAACTAGTAAAAGGGATTTTCTATAGTGCTACCGCAGTTGGGAAAGATTCATGTAAATAAAATAAAAAAAACATTCTCAGTGATTCAGTAAGAAAAGGAGGTGTGGCTAAAAATAGAAGAAGAAGATTTTGGATTGATGTTTTGGAGGATGTTTGAACAGATGAAGAATTTCTTATAACTTAATTTGAATGCGAGTTTCCTATCAAAAAATTCATTTCGTTATCAAATTCACAAAAAGCTGTTTTTGTTAAGCTACGTCGTAAGCGCCCATTCAAGATTATTTTTCTTTTTTTTTTTTGTTAAACGAAGTAAAAGAAAAATTAACAAAAAATACTATCCTAGCGTAATGTTTCATAAAATGATGCAAATTCAGAAAAAGACAACAATAAACTTAAGTAAAGCTTGAAACTTGCTTACTTAAGATTTATGACCTTTGCAAATTGGATGCGACCTCGCTCAAGCAGAGATCTTTTCAACCACAAAATCATTCCTTTTATATATAAAAATAACAGTTAACCTAACAAAACCAGAAAATAAACATAAGAAAAAAAAACAAAAATAATAAAAACCATCAACATCTTGGCCGAGAGAAAATGTATCTGACGTCTCAGAAAACAACTTTCTTTAGTATTCTTTTATTGTTTCACTGCTCCTGACACGCAATTGAGCGTGTCTTCTATGTATGAACTCATCCATAGCTAATTAATTAATTAGAAAAGGAAATGGGGTAGTTCAATGATGTCCTTGCTAACACCAGTTGTGTTTTTTTCTGTGCCGCACATGTCAATAAGACACTGAATAAAAATGTTTATATACTCTTACCCGTGAAGCCATCATCAGTATAGGATATTTTCTATTTGACATTCAAGAGGGTTAAAGAGGCCACTAGGACGTACTTGTACGTCAAAGGCATATCATCTTGGAGGTGGTTCGCAAAAGCAAAATTTATTCACCCACCCCCTATCTACTCCACTCAAATCATACGCAGAAGCGCAATGCACCAAACAAATAAGAAGTGAAGCGGATGAAGATAGACGAGACGACATTTTTGACATACTACTACTTAACTGTCATGTAAATTGTTATATTGATAAAATGGATGGGCTGGAATATTGACAACCAAACAGAAGGGTACACCACCTTAAAAAGGGATTTCAAGGACTCTGTATTACGAGATTGTCCACTGAACAAGCTCTTAAGTTAAGTCAACAATAGGTACATTAATATGTATATCAACCAAAGTTGTATGAATTTGGTTCGTCTCAAGTCACATGGGAATCATCTGCCACTTTGATACCGATCATGGAAATAAATACCATTGCCAATTATAATATTGTTATGTATTATAATTATTCCAATCATATACACGTACACTGTGAAACAAATTGTGAAAACCAGAGCCATACCCATAACCCATTTAAAAAAATTGAAATGGGATAATGTCATGCAGTCTGGTAATGAATGAGAAAGATCAACTGATCACTGATTATGTTGGATATGTATTCCATTTTATTAAAATTTTCAGAAACATATCGGTTCAACTCATTTCGTACACGACGAGCATCAAACAGAAAATAATTTTAAAATTTACAACAATGCTCTCATGGCTGCTGTCAACAGTGGACAACTTACTCAACTGACATATGACGCCCCTATGCTTGTCTACGCATCTCCGTTGACATATGCAGTATCTCCTCTGACCTATGCTAGGTCGGCAATTGGATCGACTCAACAAAATGTCGTCCGTTCATTTGGCGGCACTGTTTCGCAATACTCTAAGGCTGTGGGCACGCCTTTCTCCAGCGTACGCAAAGTGGACACGGAAAACAACAACAACGGTTACACTCCAGCTTTTCCCAAGAAAATATCTTACACCGCACCAATTAAATAAAAAATTGAAAATATAAACATGTAGATTTATAAGTCAAGAACTAGGTTTCCTTGCAAACTGTTCTAGCATGTGCTTGTTTGAATTTCATTTCCATCTTCTCTCTTATTCATTAATTATTCGAAAAGCTTTTAAAACTTGGGGCTGCTAATTGAGTTTCAATTTAGTCACGATTCTTGGCAAACTTTGTCTATTTCGTACAAACCCCTAGATCTGGAGCACCGCACAAACGCACACAGGTGCTGTTAATTCAATTTAAACAAAAGAGTATCACTAAAATCGAATTTGGCATCGACCCACTAATAAATATCTCAGTGTCATAAGCGACACTTTCAAGTGTAATTTACTTTCCGTGAATTATTCTATTATAACACGCAGACATAAAGTGCACACACCATACTCTCTGTCTAAACACTGTCTAATTAATATAAGAACAACTTGGCTCCTACCCCAAATGATAACGCGATTATTTAACATGTTTAATGCATATTTAAATTACGAAAAAAATTTACAACTTATAGCTGGCAAGTGGTCTTTCTTTTTGTAGAACCTAAATCTGGTAGCTCCATCAAGTCTGGACTCAAAGTCAAGAAATCATAATGTTTCGCCCACAAAAATTGTCTGTAGTCGAACCGAAAAAATAAAACTTAAAGAAAACTTGCTAAGCGGAAATAGAAATAATAAAATTGGAGAACTTACAAATGAACCGGCGCCAAAATTCAATATCAAAGAAAAACTTGGCAGCCATTCAATTTTTTGAGCTCAAACATTTGCCCAACCATAAAGATATAAATGCCATTGTTGTTGTAGTTGTTGTCACGTTACTGGACTGCTGTAGTTGGAGTTGGTTGGCCTACTTGGTTGATGGCTGATGGTTTAGTATCTGGAGAGCGTTCTTATTCGCATCAACCTGCCAATTTTCAGTCATTTTCATTACAAGCAAAGGGTTCGTTGCTTCCCCCCACAAGCATCTTTCATTGATGATATGTTGTTGAAAGAGGAGTGCTCTGAAAATCATTAATCCGAACTCAGTGCCATACATACCTTAGGATGAGAGAAAAAAAAAAGGCGAAAACTCAAATTCATATGACGTTGTGGAATAAAAACTCATAAATCTGCATTTGCTAGACGACTATGTGCTTCCAAAGCATAAATGTTCTTAACATTGCAGTTTTCCATCTCTAAAGTCGTTTCCTTCTTTCGTATAAGATTTAACCGTGAACTGGCAGTCGTGAATTAGGTAGAATTTCTATACATGTTGAAATTGTTGGATAAGCATTTTTAGACGCAAATGAGTTCTTTCAAGCTTTATGAGTTACATGTATGACACTTACTTATGAAGGCTTATTTTTATCTATTCACACAAGACGGCGGGTTTTAACGTATGTCAATATATAAAAGGAATTTTTAAAATTTTCCATTGTATGCTTCTGATTATTATTATATTCAAAAGATTTGCAATCATTAAAGTTTTTTTTGTACTTCGCATGAAAATAAACGAGAGCACAAAACGAAAATGATGATAACGCAGAAGGGAAGAATAAAAAACGATACGCCGTAAAATTCATATCAACCCATCAAAAGTCAAGAACTTATTTTTACTGGTTCAAACATATGTATTATATGCATGTGTATTAGTGCATTGAAACTTTCTTACTTTTAACAGCTTTCTTTGAAACATTCATCATAAATATTTTCATTTCAGCCCAATCACAGCATACATGTAATACGGAAAAATTTCCATCACATTAAGACTTATGAACCCTATTTATTGAATCCAAAACCGATATTTGGCACATTAAACATTTATTGCTTTACCCTCCCGTTAAAATGTAGACACCCACGTCAACTTTCTCGTATTTGAACTTCGAGCTCGTGACTTGTGGTGTACATGGTCTTATGTGTATTTAGGTAGCTGAGCGACATGTTTTTTTTTATATATTTCATTGTAGCTGAAATTATTTACATTTTTTCTTTCTTAAGGCTATATTGCACAATTAACAGAGATCTAGTATTACTCTACTTTACTTCTGAAAAAAATAACATTTTTTTGCAAATATCACAGTTTAATTTAATGAAGTGTCGAAAAAACAGCTACAAAAAAAAGCCTCGTCAAATTCTTATAAAAAAGTTTTCCAAGATTACAGAAAATGGTGTGCAAGAAAGCAAGAGCTGATCTCAAATAAGCTTTACAAGTTAATGAAAAAAAAATAAACAACTAAATAAATATATAATTACATACATAAATAAATCAATCATATAAAGTTTTTTTTTCCCCCTAATTATCTTAAATTCATCAACAATTTTCGGATACCCTACAAAATGCATTGTATCGCTCAAATAAATTTGCTATTCTTAATGAAACTTTTTCGATGTTGGCCATTACTTGAAGATCTTCTCTGGAAAAGTACAATTTTTTTGTTTTGAGTTCTTTACAATCGAAGAATATGGCTGTTAGCCCATTTACCCCAAACAAGTGACCCATATAACATAATTCTTGGAAAGATAACATTAAAAGGATTAGATTATTTTCTGAACTGAGTTTCGATTTTCTGTTTATAAATGAACATACGTTTTTTGTAGCCAAGTTGACCTTGTTAATTACTCGCTGTATATGAATTCCAAAAGTAAGTGTTATATCTAAGTGTTCTCCTAAGTACATAGAAGTTGATATCCACCCTTTTGGAATGCCATTTATTTGAAAAATGTTCCTGGGTAAGAAACAAGCTTTTCTTTTCCTTGTGAAAAAAAACAGCTTGAGTCTTCACAGCATTTATTTTGATTTTCCAAAAACACGATTGTTTCAAACACTCATGATGCTCGAAAATAGGAAGAGCTGTACTTTCTGAGCGGTCATAATTGTTGCTAAAAATATAAACATGCATATGCATTCAAATTTGGACTTATCATCGATGGTGACATCCTCAATTTCAATAACATTTAAGTATGTAAGTACATTAGCATACATTTTTCGCGTGCTCTTGATTTGCAGAAGACCGGGCCTCACAAGTTTGAGGAATTCATCAGCCAAAGCTATACCCCTCATACTAGAATCTGAGGAAGCTTGGGATGCTGTTCGCAGGGCTAGAAAACAGGAAGAAAGGAGGTTACAAGGGCTTAACATATGTGTGACAGCTTGTATGTAAAAAATTGCTGGAAATAAATAGTGAATGCTTGATCAATGTACTGGGGGATTTGTTTTAACTCAGCTCTCGATTAATATTAAACTGAACAGGTTTCAACATTAGACTGCCGTCCATTTCTTTTCGGACAAAGTATTTTTTCCGCAATTAAACTTCTAAAACTAAGCAAAATAATTGGCGAAAATAGCACCAGAATTAGATATCAACCAGAAGGTCAAAAGTCTTATAGACTTGAAGTTCTTGGATAAGAAATGAGTTTGCTTTTGAAGGTTATTTTTAGCAATGAAATTGCGCTTTAGAATTAACTTTAAATGCAAAAATCCAACAACCCAAATATATTGATTTTATGAGGTTTTGACTGAAGAAATCTGAGCATTGTTGTTAAAACCGGGCATTTTTCACTTAAAACTTCTTGCCTATTTAGTTCTTCTTAAAAGAAAATCGTTGTAGGTTCTGAAAAGGAAGATTATCGCTCTAAAAATACGAAGCAACCATCAATAACGTATTCAACTATAGTTGGCTTCACATAAACTAAAAGAAGTACTTTAATTTATCTTCTGATCTCCATTCAATCACAACACAATCAAAGCAAGGGACAATTGCAGATATGAGAACATTACTTATTTGCATTTCGGGTGACAATTCTTCATGACTTTATGTGTGTTTCCAGCCATTCCAACGTTTACGTCCAACAAGCAAACAATTTCTAGCTCTAGCACTTAACATAATAATGTACAAAACAAGAAAAAAGCACAGGCGAAAGAATTTATTCTATGCTATCACCCATAAAATTTGACATACCTTTTCATGTCACCTCCAAGGAACGCTGTCGGCTTGACATGAATGCAATCATGCATCCTGATAAAGTCGACTTACTCAATCTGATGTTTCTACATTCAGTCAGCTCCAACAAGCCCAGCATGGATTTCTCTTGCCAACCAGTTGTTGGGGGTGGCTGATTTTACATCCTATCTTCGGTCTCTCGCGCACCCCATACCATGCTTCATTTTTGTTAATGCAAATGGTTTTAGGGGATTTAGCTTGCCTGTAATGTTATTCACATATATCCATCCCATCCATCCATCCATCCATCCAGCCATCCATAGCATCCCATACGAGCGCCTTCTTTTACAAAGCACGCAAACCAACGGAAGAAGGTAAGAATGAACTAAGAGCGAACCAAGCAAACAAATGAATCAACCCAGGGATAGTGATTTCCTTCCAGGTTTTCTCTATACTATCTTAAATACGTACATATAGTATGTATATATGTACTTTTGTGCGAACTGTGTGCATGTCTATCCTTGAATGAAAATTTCTTTGACGGTAATAATGGGATTTCCGTCCCTATCCCCAATCTCTTTTCACTTGCACACTACTTGCATAGGGAGTTCTGCACACTGTTGCCGTTCCACTCACTGGGATTATCCTATTTCAACGTAATCTCATAGTAGAATGGACGCGTTTGATGTCAAGGTGCTTCAAGATCAGTCGTACCAAAAAGCACCTCAAACGACTTTTGGCTAATTGTAGTCGCTCAAAATTCGGTAACCCTTTCTCCAAGTAATTCCCAAATCATTGCATTAAATTTTCGATTTGAACTTACAAATTGATGTTCATTTACAGGAATTCATATTTCCGTTTCTCATACGTCGCGTCGGACGTCAGAAATGAATATAAAAATAATTTTCAAATTTGACGAGTGGCTCCTTTTGTGTAGCGCGCAAGAGAAGAAATTGCTTGTCAAAAACATATGCACCATGCCAAACGCTAAAAAGAATTTCGTACTTCAGCAGATTTGGCATGCAATTGAAAGGAGCGAAGCCCCCAAAGCTTTGGGCATAGTCGCACATTTCTCACCCAGACACTTGCTGGTATGAAAGTTTGCAAAATCGACAATCTGACAAATTGTTCTTCGTTTTGGGTGCATGTGTGAGAACTACAGTTCCTTATTTTCTTTACAGGTTCCAATAGTCTTCCCTCTCGTTATGTACTCGTATTCGAAATTCAATTTCAATGCGAATGCTTAAACTTCAATGTTTCTCCCATCCTGCAACTCTGCTCATGAAAACCGCACGTCATTAAATTAGCATCAATACGGGCTTGAAGAGAGTAATATTGTCCCTTCTTTCGGTGCTTTTGTGTGGCTTTGGTTCTCATGATCAATCAAACTTATACAATAGACCAAGTTGCCACAAAATCAAATTTGAATTAGTGTTTTTTTTTAATTTTTTTCCACTACTCTGGATTCATTTCAATGAGCATCCTCCTTTGACTAGAGGACCAACTGACATCACCTTGCACTAATGCTCATCGAAGCGATAAGGGGATTTTTTTATCTTAAAGTAATTTAAATGCCATCCGTGAATCTCGGAATAAATTAAAGATTGATTTTGTGGAGAGAACTGGAAAAGTTTCACTTATTCGGGACGATTTTCGAGAACTCTTCATTTGGTTCTGAGACAAACAAAATGGCTTTCTAATTAAAATTAATGAAGTTTTCCCCTTTTCTGACAGCGAGTCAAGTCCAGAGGATCTTCTAACGTTATTTTTTTTTTTTTAACCAGCATTGAGATGTAAATTTACATTAGGTAAAGTGTTATCCGAGTACCGTGTATATATGTATGTAGGTACCTTAATCCCACTTATTATTGTTAATATATTCACATCATCATCTAGGCTTGAATTTAATTAGTTATAGGTATCATAATCTGCATACAAATATTCTTTTTCCGGTTATCCTTTCCAACCTTAGAACGAAAATAAAGAAGATAAGAGAGGAAGTGGGAGTAAGAGAGAATCTCTTCTGCGAGAATTGAGCAGTAATTTTTGTGACAAGCCTTTGCATACCTTTTGAATAAATCACGAAATTATTATGTACATAATAATGAAAACGTTTGAATTAAAGTATTCTCATGAAACCTTTTCCATCCAAGTCCAAGCGAACGAATGACAAGTAGCATATTCTTTTTATCCTCTACCTAACCCATAATTTAAGTCACGTCCTATGTCTGATGATGGCACAATCTCTTTGGCAAGTATACTCGCTTCGTTCTTCCTTTTTACTTCAAAAAAGGTATTTGCAAGTACTTTACAAATAGCTCCTAATAAGGATTTACCGAAGGTTCACTTTCATTCGTGATAGCGATGGTGTTAAAGGGGCACACACACAAACAAACTCATACAGAGTAACAGAGTTTCGCCTGACGACCTTTTGTCAATCGAGTTTTAGGAGTATAAAATTATAATTTCCCTTCGATAAGCCTCAATACAAAACGACAACGACAATCTTTGTGGCAAAAAAATAACACAACCAGCAACAAAAGTTCAAGCTGTAACAGAGAGATGAAGGCAAGCCCTCTGGCGTTTTGTTATTCAAAACTTGTCCCAAAAGGATAATAAAATAAAGCCATGTTGTTAAAAGTTAAAAAGTTGCTTCTTTTCGTGTATATCGACAAAGCAGCGAAACCACATAATAATAGTATTATTGGATCGCTGGTAGCAGTTTTTAAGTAGAAATAAGTGTCGACTTTTCCGTTGGAAATCGGTGGGATTCGATCGCTCACAGTTGTGGTGTATCCAATCGCATCCATACTAAGGACGAAATAAGCTATGTCAAAAGTACGTGGTCCAATTCCCAATTCTAAGTGGATGAAAATCAATTAAACTTTTTCCACATACTAGTTCGCACAATAACTACGACGGATAAGCTCACATGAATGAACCGAAAAAGACATCGCTATTATCCTTCAGTCTTTACTCTCCATAAAGCAACACATTCCTCCGTTCTTGTGTAACCAGAAAAAAAAGAACACATAAAAACAACGAGAACTAATGTTTGCATCCTGAAAGCAATTAACAAGCCAGTAATTGACTAAAATGGAAACAAACAAATGGGCAAAAAAAATAAAAGAGGAATGCGCGCACTTACAGCAGGCATCACATCGCATCGAGGCAAGGGGGCAACCACCAGTCAACGCTTCAGTGAGCCTTCCAGAAAGTTTCACCCTTCACTCTAAAAACTTTGTTGACTAGCTACAGAGAGGTTGCACAATATGGGAGAATAGAAATGGAAACGGGAACAAGTGTAGCCACAAGGAACCCTCCAGATACTTCTCTTGGATGTGTGTACACAAACTCTGCTTAGCTAAAGACCGGCCAAACCCCTTCGCCCTTCCATTGCGCCTCTTCTTTTATAGCTTCAGAAACTACACACTGTTTTAGCCAGCTAGCAAGCTAGGTCGCTGGTACACTCTTATATTGGTCAAATAAGGACACAGGTCTAATGAAGAAAAAATCAAATACCCCATCATTCGGTAAATATTTTTGTTTCCTGTGGACTGTGGAGCCTTGTTGACTCTGATTTTCTTGCTTTTTGATTCCTTTGTGAATGTAGTGGATGAGAAGAGTCCTTTAATTTACACAACTCTATACGTATATAGAGCCCTACTATGCGGCGTTCTTCATCCACTGTTGTCAAATCGCAAGTAATAATGTTTATCATCAACTCGAGGAGACATTGTGAAGGATCATTTGCTGAAGGGACATTGCATTTTTAATTATTTGGATACTTTTCTTCTTTATTCGATTCGGTTTTTTCTACTTGTCTTCCTCTGTTTTTCCAAGGACGACAAAGCTCCTTTTATGACGTGTACACGACGAATATGTTGCATAAAATCCGACCAGATCACCAGGCGCCCAGAAACGCAGGAAAAGTAACAAGCATTCCAACCACGCTTTAATATCGCACACCAGGCAGAAATCTAGTTCAAAACTTGAACGGCAAAGTAAACAAAAACAAGAGGATGTTGCATAAAATCCGACCAGATCACCAGGCGCCCAGAAACGCAGGAAAAGTAACAAGCATCCCAACCACGCTTTGATATATGGTTCAAAACTTGAACGGCAAAGTAAACAAAAACGAAACCAGAACTGCAGATATCTGTCCGATATTGCATAAAATCCGGCCAGATCACCAGGCGCCCAGAAACACAGGAAAAGTAACAAGCATCCCAACCACGGTTTGATATAGCACGCCAGGCAGAAATCTGGTTCAAAACTTGAACGGCAAAGTAAACAAAAACAAGCCGATATTGCATAAAATCCGGCCAGATCACCAGGCGCCCAGAAACGCAGGAAAAGTAACAAGCATCGCAACCACGCTTTAATATCGCACGCCAGGCGGAGACCTGGTTCAAAACATGAACGGCAAAGTAAACAAAAACGAAACCAGAACTGCAGATATCTGGCCGATATTTCATAAGATCCGGCCAGATCACCAAGCGCACAGAAACACAGGAAAAGTAACAAGCATCCCAACCACGCTTTGATATCGCACGCCAGGCGGAAACCTGGTTCAAAACTTGAAAGGCAAAGTAAACAAAAACGAAACCAGAACTGCAGATATCTGGCCGATATTGCAAAAAATCCGGCCAGATCACCAGGCGCCCAGAAACACAGGAAAAGTAACAAGCATCCCAACCACGGTTTGATATAGCACGCCAGGCAGAAATCTGGTTCAAAACTTGAACGGCAAAGTAAACAAAAACAAGCCGATATTGCATTAAATCCGGCCAGATCACCAGGCGCCCAGAAACGCAGGAAAAGTAACAAGCATCGCAACCACGCTCCAATATCGCACCCCAGGCAGAAATCTGGTTCAAAACTTGAACGGCAAAGTAAACAAAAACAAGCCGATATTGCATAAAATCCGGCCAGATCACCAGGCGCCCAGAAACGCAGGAAAAGTAACAAGCATCCCAACCACGATTTAATATCGCACGCCAGGCAGAAATCTAGTTCAAAACTTGAACGGCAAAGTAAACAAAAACAAGAGGATGTTGCATAAAATCCGACCAGATCACCAGGCGCCCAGAAACGCAGGAAAAGTAACAAGCATCCCAACCACGCTTTGATATAGCACGCCAGGCAAAAATATGGTTCAAAACTTGAACGGCAAAGTAAACAAAAACGAAACCAGAACTGCAGATATCTGGCCGATATTGCATAAAATCCGGCCAGATCACCAGGCGCCCAGAAACACAGGAAAAGTAACAAGCATCCCAACCACGATTTGATATAGCACGCCAGGCAGAAATCTGGTTCAAAACTTGAACGGCAAAGTAAACGAAAACAAGAGGATGTTGCATAAAATCCAACCAGATCACCAGGCGCCCAGAAACGCAGGAAAAGTAACAAGCATCCCAACCACGATTTAATATCGCAGCCAGGCAGAAATCTGGTTCAAAACTTGAACGGCAAAGTAAACAAAAACAAGAGGATGTTGCATAAAATCCGACCAGATCACCAGGCGCCCAGAAACGCAGGAAAAGTAACAAGCATCGCAACCACGCTTTAATATCGCACGCCAGGCGGAGACCTGGTTCAAAACATGAACGGCAAAGTAAACAAAAACGAAACCAGAACTGCAGATATCTTGCCGATATTTCATAAGATCCGGCCAGATCACCAAGCGCCCAGAAACACAGGAAAAGTAACAAGCATCCCAACCACGCTTTAATATCGCACGCCAGGCGGAAACCTGGTTCAAAACTTGAACGGCAAAGTAAACAAAAACGAAACCAGAACTGCAGATATCTGGCCGATATTGCATAAAATCCGGCCAGATCACCAGGCGCCCAGAAACACAGGAAAAGTAACAAGCATTTCAACCACGGTTTGATATAGCACGTCAGGCAGAAATCTGGTTCAAAACTTGAACGGCAAAGTAAACGAAAAAAAGAGGATGTTGCATAAAATCTGACCAGATCACCAGGCGCCCAGAAACGCAGGAAAAGTAACAAGCATCCCAACCACGATTTAATATCGCAGCCAGGCAGAAATCTGGTTCAAAACTTGAACGGCAAAGTAAACAAAAACAAGAGGATGTTGCATAAAATCCGACCAGATCACCAGGCGCCCAGAAACGCAGGAAAAGTAACAAGCATCCCAACCACGATTTAATATCGCAGCCAGGCAGAAAACTGGTTCAAAACTTGAACGGCAAAGTAAACAAAAACAAGAGGATGTTGCATAAAATCCGACCAGATCACCAGGCGCCCAGAAACGCAGGAAAAGTAACAAGCATCCCAACCAAGCTTTGATATAGCACGCCAGGCAAAAATATGGTTCAAAACTTGAACGGCAAAGTAAACAAAAACGAAACCAGAACTGCAGATATCTGGCCGATATTGCATAAAATCCGGCCAGATCACCAGGCGCCCAGAAACACAGGAAAAGTAACAAGCATCCCAACCACGGTTTGATATAGCACGCCAGGCAGAAATCTGGTTCAAAACTTGAACGGCAAAGTAAACAAAAACAAGCCGATATTGCATAAAATCCGGCCAGATCTCCAGGCGCCCAGAAACGCAGGAAAAGTAACAAGAATCCCAACCACGATTTAATATCGCAGCCAGGCAGAAATCTGGTTCAAAACTTGAACGGCAAAGTAAACGAAAACAAGAGGATGTTGCATAAAATCCGACCAGATCACCAGGCGCCCAGAAACGCAGGTCTTGCTTTTTGATTCCTTTGTGAATGTAGTGGATGAGAAGAGTCCTTTAATTTACACAACTCTATACGTATATAGAGCCCTACTATGCGGCGTTCTTCATCCACTGTTGTCAAATCGCAAGTAATAATGTTTATCATCAACTCGAGGAGACATTGTGAAGGATCATTTGCTGAAGGGACATTGCATTTTTAATTATTTGGATACTTTTCTTCTTTATTCGATTCGGTTTTTTCTACTTGTCTTCCTCTGTTTTTCCAAGGACGACAAAGCTCCTTTTATGACGTGTACACGACGAATATCTAGGTTCGTTACTTGTGTGCGAAAAGAACCATGGAATGCTGGTAATTGTTTAATCAGAAAATGTTACATGAAATAAATTGTTCGACAAACCTAGCAATTAGAGCCAACAATATTGCGACTGTAGCAAGCAGATAACCACGATCAAGTTGTGGAAAAGGGACTATAGCCAATTATTACAAATTTTTTGCTCCTTTTTTTATTTCGAACTGACATCAATGAATTCATAAGGCTACAAGGCAGGTGGGCTTAATAGGGAAAACAACCTGAGGTTAAAGCGAACTGGTGATAGCGCAGTTGAGTATTTATTTTCAACTACAAGTTACCACTGCCAACTATGTATTGAACTATGCTGTAACGATTCGTCGACAAAAGCTATGAATTCATCTACACTGAGAGCTTATATTTATTGTGAGTAGGTATTGTTCCTTAAAAGTTTTGAATACTATTAGTGTTTTATACCAGGAAAACGGCTCATTAAACAAATGTATATAGTGATGTACATCACAGAACAACATTGTTTTTGGCAGTTTAAGCCAAACAAAAAATGCGAAAAACCAGCCACAGCTTCTTAATAATTATAATTAAATTAAATACAATTAATTTCGTGGCTTTGACATTAAATAAACAAAACCATATCGAAGATGAGGCATGATGAGGAAAGTGAAACAAGACGATTGCCTGTCTATGCACATAGCTATGTGGTAAATGTCGCCAGGATTTCCCTTGAAATAAAGCACTGTGATCACAATATAAAGTTGATGAGCGGAAGCCTTAAAGCCATGTGCCTTTATTATGCAAGCGTCTACCAAGCTATAGAAGTTGTAACCATGACGTTCCAGGCATCACCATTGCTTTTGTACTCTCTGGTTGGCTGTCGCTTCCATTGCAGAGCATAATTGCAATATCCCCGCATTCTACTCAGCTTTGACTCTCAGAGATTTTAATGTATCAGTTTAATCCTTCCAAAGCTGCAAATTGAAAGTAATTGACATTTATTGGACAGCCGAATGGTTTCGACATTTTATCAGACCCTTACTCTTCCTTTTCATACAGTTTTACCAGTAGATATGTAGGTACTTTATTCAGTTTTTCGTGTGGCTATGTACATCGTTGGACACTATATCGGAATTCAATATTTAGCTGTGTCTGCAACCGCCGAAGGATGTGGAGGATTTATGTACACTCTGGTAATCGGGCAATGGGGCATCGATACATGATGTAATACTCTCATGTTAATTTTCAAGTTTAAAATTTCCATCCCCAATTGAAAACACAGAAAAAATCCCTTGGCGACAAGGCACACACCAAAACGCCCCTAGGTAGGTATTCTATTCATCATGTCGTCCCTTATTTTCATTTACTTTTCAGTTGTTTGTTTTTAATATTGCAGTTTTCGAAAACGTTTTCATTTTATGTCCGTTGTGGGTTGCCAATTTAATATTACAACCCTAACAACATGGATTGGGTTATCTAATCGAGTAAGAAGCACAAACCACACTTGATGGCATGCTTGAAACAGGGATGCCCCTTCGTCCAAACAAACCGAAATGCATGAGAAGCTTTTAGTTCTTGCCGAGCTTATGGGAACTTTAGCTATCGACCCAGAGTTTAATGTACGCCCAACCACCCAATGCCATGTGCATGTGCATTCATTACGTCATTCGCCATTTGCCATATCTGAAGGGTAAAGTAACTTCTATTTAGCCAGACATCAGTACCGCAAAGACGCTTTCAAGAATGAAAGAGGAATGAAGCGGTTTCTTGCAACAACTGTTTTCGCCTTATTCCCTGAGTTAATTATGCTTTCCTTAAATGTGCGCACGCTTTCAGTTTAAACTGGCAAAGCAATACAACAACGCTCTGTTTCGCTTCTACGAATCGTTATTTCCATGGATGTGTATGTAAAATGCAGTGGCAATGCTAAGCAAACAAGCAACCGCTGATGGGAAGTATTCAAGGTACACTCAACCCCCTTTACATCCGTCCATTGAATTCTGTTCATTAGGCAATTAGGCAACAGTTGTTGTGCCAAACGAAAATTAAGGGAAACATTTGATTACTTTTGAGGCACCTAGTCCTGAACCTACTCATCTAAGTATTTGAGTGTTAGGATAGCGTTCCAAATACGTTCTGTGTCATCAGATAGCTGGCGCTGGCTTAAATATCATCTATTGTACCAATTGAGTTCAAATCACAAAGTAAACATAATCCTATTCGCTGCGTTATATTCAGACTTTCGGCTACTACTCGTGCAAGTAAAACAAAAAAATGAGGTCCTGAGTTAGGTAAAAAAAAAATCCGGAAATCTGATGAATAATGACGGTAATTTGCAATTGTGAAGACGACAAAAATATTTATATAAATGGAAGGACGAAACCCAACCGCACTTAACTAGAAAGAGTAATTTCTGCCAAAGTAGTCGCTATAAATTGTGGTTAAAATTTGCCAAGAAGCAAAAATGAAGAGACCGCTTCATGGGCGAACATTTTTTTTCTCAACTATACTGCAAGGACCATTGACCGTTCATAGAACAGAACCAAAAACTATATTTCCTGAGACGTGAAAGGAATAATTGAATTTGAGTTTTTGCTCTTATTTCTTCCCTCTCAATGCCAACCAATTCGTCCTCCTGACATATTTCGTATTTTAGGACAAATAAAACGCCACAGAAAAAAGTGTGAATTCGTTTCGTTGATATATTTACAGTTATTTGTAAGGCATCTCTGAACAGCAAAAAAAAAACATATTGCATGGCAATCCCTTCACGGTACTTATCCAGCTTGACATCCAGTTTTATGTGTTGAGTGGAACTACATCCCGACGCGGTCAGGAGGATGTTATATGGGACGACAGACGAGGGGTAGAGTGTCTAATCGATGATGCTTAATGTCAACAAATAATGAGAATTCCATTTTATGGCAATTTTATGAGATAAAGGAGTGTTCGCGAAATGTTCGCGTTGAGACAAAGTGGCTAGGATGTCTTGGAAAAATGATAAAAAGACCCAAAGGTGCTTGTGCTTGAATTGAAAAAGAAGTCTCTGTATCGTTCACAAAAAAGGTACATTCATAGTAACCAAAGAGAAAGGACGGTGACCACCATCCTATTTTTGAGAATTTGTACAGTAAAACCTACTTTTTAAGCGTCGTTCTTAGATTATAATACGTGCTGCCAGTTTTATTTTTTTTTTTTTTAAATAAAAACGAAGAACCATGAGAAAAAAATAAAAAAACAAAAACATGCAAACAAATGTATGTAGATTGCATTAGAATAGTTTTAAATACTTTAAAAAAAATAGATTTGCCATGTAACGTACAAACACCAAAATTATTCTCGAACAACGTTGTCTTTCTGAGCTATGAAAGGCTAAGTATTTGAAAGCAGAAATTAGAGCGCAGATATGAGAGGCTTAACTTTTTATTTATTTTATTTATTGTTTTTATCAATAACATATTGAAATAAGTTTCTTATAATAACAAAGACTTAACTAAAACTATATCTTATACACATTAAATAAGTGAGTACAAAATTTCATACATACTATATAAGGTCATCGGAGGCAATCCTACGTGAAATCTCCAAAATCCTCTGTTGTTAATTTAATTGAGTGGCCTTCAAACTAATTTTTCAACCATCTTTATGTGGGTTGTAATCCCTTTGTGCACAGTTTGCTATATATACCTTCAAAAACTTTAAAAAATATATCGCAAAGTCTTCTCATTTTTTCTGCATTCACTATAGTGAACGAAACGCCAATCCAAATATGGATATATGGACTATCGGTACCACAGCACATATCACACTGTTCCATCAAATTCCCTCTCATACACTGATGTTTAAGTTATTGAAATTTAATAGCATCCTATACGGTAGCACGTAGATGTGGAATAATAGGAGACTTTACTGTGAAAACAGCACGTAAACCAGATCAGATATACGCGACACGAATTGCTAACTGGAAATTCACAGCCAGAAGGTATCCTGCACACCATTCTTTAGTTCGCTCATCCAGCCAACAAGGATATCAACAGAGGTCTAGTTAAAGGCAGAGTGGGGAACGGAACTTAAAAGACCGTGAAATGTCAATATGAAAGGAACCAGAAGTTCTTGTCTTCGTCTCTTCCTTTCTCTATATATGAATGTATATGTATACCTCAATTTGATTGTGTCTACTCACCGACTCCATGCACTTTGTATTTATTATTATCCTTTTTCTACCATTCGTTTCCGATTTGCCGATTTCCGCCCTTCTATTTTTTCATTCATATTCGCTCTTATATTGTATATTCTAAGGTGAAACTACGCACAGATTCTGTATGTCTCAGCGTCATAAAATAGAAAAACTGATTGATCGATGGTGAGTATGTATTTGCTTCTCAAGCTGGCGGAAGGAAACACTCCCAGCAAAAAGAAAGAGGAAAAATGAAAACAAACTGACACATAATCAAGAATATATCTCGGAATCTATCTTTTACATTTCGATGGCTTCGTTGACAAATTGAATGCATTTAAAAGAAGACGAGCGAGCGTTTAATCTCGAGGAGCAATCAGTAAGCTAAATTGTTACCGGCATGTGCAAATGTGAAAGCTATGCACTTATGGAGCTTGTCGTCATCAAATAGCAACAGACGATGATGTCTGACCAAAATTGCTCCAACAGAAACAGGAAATATGTATGCTAATTAAGCAAAAGCATAAGCATATTGTTATTAAAGAAGACGACGAAGACACAAAGGCCAGGGTTTTATCAATAGGTACAAGAGAGCCAGATGTCAGCAATTTGAATGAAATAACGTCAAAATCCTTTTGGACTCTATTATTGACAATTTATTCTTATGGCTTTTAATTTAATATTCTGACCAAACACAACATTGCTGGCTGGTTACTGAGGTCCCGATCCTGCTGCTGAAACAGGCGGAGCCTGGCTTGTTGGCGAAACAGGAATAATTCCATTCATTTATAGAATAATTTTATTCATCTTTCATGCTGCTGCCGTTGCTTGTTGTAGTGACGATGGTTATATCACTATATCATGACATCACAAGCAATTTCACGCCGGGTTGGATCTCAATGCAAAAACGTTTTAGAGTTTCTTTTGATTTCATTGTTGGCCTGAGTGACAAGGATGAGATGACGCTGATGATAATTATGATGATGATGATGATTATGAGGGCAATGGTGGCGACTACAAGATGACTACAATGGCAATGAAAGCGGCACGGCGTTAACAGCATATTCCAGTGATAGAATAATAAAAATAATTGTTAACGTAACCATCCCACCACCACCACCACATCATAGTGAAATAAGCTCTGCTCTTAGTCTCGTTGTACACGTCGTTTTCCATCCCTTCTTTAACTATGGAGTCCACAGTTAATCATATCCTGTGATATGCCCATTGTTTGCTTTCACGCAGTTACTAAGTTCACTTTTTTGGTCGCGCTATGGTTATGCTTGTACCTCTTAGAGCAAAACGAATGTCATTTTCTTTGAGCGTGTACATTTAAATCGAGGATGGGTCATAAATAGGTTTCTTTTGTTAAGCTGCTATCCTAGAACCTACGTCACTTGAAGCGGAAGATTTAATTAAAAGCCGGATGGAGGAAGCGATTTTTATCTAATTTGTGCATTGCGTTCAAATGAATGCAGTCGTGATGGATGCAAATAAACAAAAAAGTTTTCACTATTAACAAATAAAGGATTGTTTTCTATAGAATCGTGGATAGTCGGCTTGTTAGTCAGGTCGTAAGACAGAATGTTTTATATTCCAATTCCAATCAATATTGGAGTAATTCGTGGGACGATATTAAGAATGTCTAATATTCTGTGTTGCTATAGGGTTGATTTCTTGCATCAGCAATACAGGATCTTATAAGAGAACTTGACCTTGATATCTCTTTGCCCAAACTGAATAATATGCCCAAGATTCTGCAATAATATGCTTGGTCTTCAGATTTTCGCAACGTAATAATCTACTGCCAATGTGGAAACAGGCCCCTTTTCTGACGCAGGCCATTTACTTTATGCACTCGCGGGTACGACATTAATGTGATTTCAACAACAAAATCATTAAAGCATTCACTCATGGTAAATCGTAGTTTAGTCTCAGCCTTACTTATCAGTAGCCATTGTCATCGATCATTCGTATGACAAAAAAAAATCTAATAAAATATTCATTGGATGCCATTTAAGCGAAACTCCTATCATTCAATCGTGTCTGAACGCCCGAATTGTGGTAAAACAAGGAAAAGCACCAAAACCGAGTCTCGTTACTAATAAAAAACAAATAACACACAACAAAATAGGTCATACGTACACATAACACAGCTCGCACATGCCTGTTTAGAAGGAAAACTCAATTTCATATCATCGAAATAAAACAAAAGGCAGATAGGAAAGGGAATGCCTTAAAACAGAAAGGACAACCACACAAAAATATTCCATAACAAATATACACAAATGTTTATGGGTGGACGGAATCAAATGCCTCCCAGCTTTGTTTTCGGGCTGAAAATGCAATAAAAAGGACTTTTTAGCCTTTAAACGATTTCGGTGTATAATTTGTTGACCTTTTGATGGCAGAGTGAATTGCTGGTGCCACAGCGTAAGTTGTGGTGTTTTGGTGGTGATGGTGACGGCTTTAGGGAGAGTAAATGTGGTAATGCGATTTTCATATTTTCCCATTCAAATGTCGCCGAAGAAGATCCTGACGTGGAATGAGAAGGGAGCACGCTACCGACACGCTCGTAAAGCAAACATTAAAGTGCTTCTGGCACTTTTTCTTTTTCGTAGCTTTGTATGAACGAAAACTTTCTTGATGCTCTTTGCAACAAAATAACACATAAATTTTATTTCCCATAACAATATCGTCGGAGCACACTACACACAATTGTGGGTATGATAAAGAGATTCTATTTTGTCAGTGGTAAAAACTAAAAAGAAATTGTAAGCTAGATTGGTGGTCAGAAAATGTGCAATTCAGATCATAATTGTTTAAATACTTAAGCAACTGATGAAGCTTTCTTATTATATCGAAACTTACAATAAGTGTGTGTAAAAGCATCATTAAATTTTTATTTACTCGAACTAGAAGTTTCTGACAACTAGTTTCAAATTGTTTGCAGTTAAACAATAATCTATTCTATCATAGGTGATGCAAAAGTTAGTTCTATCATAGGTGATGCAAGAGTTAGATCTATGCACTTGTTAGATTTTTTTCCTTATTTACTAAACAAAATCCCTATGCTAATAGTGAAAGTGTCACAACTTGGATGTAAGCACATCGCTTCACTGTACCCCACTGGCATTCTGCATTCATGCAAGGACAATGTCAGCTCCAACACGGGGAGGTGGCTGTGATCATATTCATTCGATATTATTGTAGAGATTTCAACGAGTGAGAATTTTGAAACAACCACCAAAAAAGAAAATCTTTTCTGTTGTTGAACCAGGGTCATAAAATCACTAAAATGCAATGCAAGAGTATGGGAGGAAATCTGGATGATTGTGTCTATTTTTTATGTTGTTTAGTTTGCTACCAGTTTGCATATGAATAACGCAGAAAACAAAACGCCATGTAAGTCTATTGGACATATAGCCTGTGGGCCAGAGTAGCAGTTTATCATTTTATGCTAAAATGGGATGCCAAGGTTTTGATTTTAAACTGATAAAAGTGAGTTCGGGAGGAACTTAAGTATAATGAAGATTACCATCACATCCCTTTCCAGACATGTAACAAAGTGAGTAACTATGTATATTTCTCGTGCATTGATATGAACTCGTTTATTCCATTACGGAAGCAGTGCATACGTTCAACTGCCAGACAAGCATTCATATGGTTTCATGTTCTTTGCCATATAGTGCAAAGACTTTTTATTACGTATGAATGTGATTGTGATGTGCCGCTGAATAAATTCATATTCACTAGGACATCAGATGCATATGTGATTAAATTTTATACAATTTTGGTTTTTGAAGTTTTCGCTTTGAATATTCAAATACGAGTAGTATGATATAGGTATGTACATGTAGTGGCCTCAAACATCCTCAATGGCCAATACAAATGTTTGTTTTGATGGAAATCCTCAAAACCTAATATATTTTAGTCAAAAGAATGAAATCACCGTAAGTCAGAAAAGACTAAATAAATTAATAAATCTTAAATTGCTTTAAACTCTGAGATTTCACTCGACTCGAACTCGTTACCTACAGGTGCTTTTGTCGGCATGCACAAAATAAGAATTCATGTTTGAAAAACGAGCACAGACACAGGAAATAGGGCAGTATACGTTTCACATATAAATCCTAGAGTTCATCCAGACCAAGAGATATCACAAGAGAGAATTGCTCATTTCTCGACGGTGAAACATTCCATACAGCAACTGATAATATACAGATATCCATTTGAAACAAAAGGGTCTGTGAAAGTCCGAGTACATAAACATCCATAGATCTCAATGGCTTAAGTTACGAAGCAGCACCAGGTGGTGGACATGGACGAGACGTTTCCGAATGCACACTAGCATATGTGTTGCATGTACGCTTTTACTCATTTGCATTTCCATACACCTCATATTTGTACATGAATGCGGTAGTGTATCCGGTCCGAAGTAGACCTTGGGGCGTCATTAACAAGCTAGAACCTTTGCTCGTTTAGAATGCTTGTGACTTGTATGGGCGAGCCATAGTGGAAACAATCGCTTTGATCCCTACTGTATTTGCATATTAGATGTATAGGCCTGGCCTTGCAGATGGCCTTCTCCTCTTCTCAAAATACATGGGTATTGTTCACATTGAATTGTTTCATTCTTGCAAGTCCGAAGTATTGAAAAATTGAGGCTTAGTACACAAATTAGAAGTTCGTTAAACAATTGAATACATAAGACTGTCGCCTTAAAATTCGGTTTAGCATTTAAAAATATCAAACAACAAATTTGGGCACAACACGAACTTTTAAATGGGAATTTTCAAATAAACAGCAAATAAGTCTATTAAACTCGGCATTTTTACACCTGAATACTTAAGAAGCTTTCAAGATGAAAAAGGAACCAGGAAAATGTCATGATTTCTGCAAGGGGACCTGCAAACAGAATGCGTTTAAGTTCTTCTTTTATAATAAAACAAAAAAGTGATTCATGCTTTTAATCTATAGCACGGGTAACAAAACAAGGAAAATAGAATATAATCCGTACTTCATCTATGCGGTGTAAGGAAGACTGATAACTGTAAATGTTATTTTACAGAATTAATATTTTTATCATTAGTCTTCACAGTCTTGCTTACCCTCTTGCATATATCGCTTTCAATCACAATTTTCGTGGGTTATAGTTTTCGTTTTGTTACATTAGAATTAATATAAAATGAATAATCAATTTGTTCGCTTTAAAATGTGTATGGGTTATAGTCCATGGCTCTCGCATGGTTCTGTAACATTATGCCAAATAAAACAAGAACTTCCAGATGGGAAGTTAAAAAAGAAGCGACACCAGCCCCAATATTAACATTTGATATATTGTCTCTTAGGTAAAATGCTTGTGATATTTGCGCAAAGGGAACTAAGAAGAGTCGTCGAGACTGCATACACTTTACTTGTTTGTCAAATTCGGTTTTTGATCTGTACAGGGAAATATATAAGTCACTTTTGGAGAAGGTAGGTGCAAAAGAAACAAAGAAACACAGGCGTAATGTTCATATGGGCATAGCTCACGGTACCTTATTTCACTTTTTCTTGATAAGAGTGCAACGCAAACTTTTCGTGGGCTATAATTTATGAATTTCAGACCCATTTTTCCATAAACTTGATTTTGGCCTCAAATGACCTGCTTATGTTTACCAAAGCACTTTTTAACTAGTTTTCTGTGCTATTTAACTTGTTTTATGTCAAAAAGAAACACTCCATACATACATATGTATAATATTAAAAATAAATTTCTAATATCGTGTTTTTTGTAACAAAATTTTCATGTGCCCGATGAATCGGATACGGTTCTTTACAAAAGAGATGCTGGTATTGATTAAGACAATATTTAAAAAGTCATATTACACAAAATATTTTACCTGCAATCTTAAGCCCCATGAAAGCACTTGTATACCAATATTTAATACGGAACATTTAGAGTGATATTTGAAACATGCAATGTCAACTTCAAATGCACATAACATGGATTAAAGAATTCCATCCTTTGGATCCATACACAACTCTTAAAAAGACATTGAAAGTGACTTAGTGAACAGTCACAATATTTATATAGCAAGACTGTGCCTTAACATTATCACTAGCGATTTTCCTCGGGTATGTCATCAACAATTAAAATCACTTCTCACTTCTCACTTTGGCGCTCTTCAGGAAGCAACCCGCCAAAAACCTGGCTCGCGAGTAAACCAAACGAACGGAAAAAATTCCTTCAAAATATCTTATAACCCTATGCCTTAGTTCTATGTTTATTAACTCAACGCGTTAAGCCCATGAATATTATTATCATGCGTTGTAAGAGAAATGCTCACTCACTTTTAATACAGGAGCATCGCAGAGAGCATACACACCAACGAGTAAGCAAAGCGTCTACTTTGCATAATCCTTACGCGCTGTCTGCTTAAGTGTTTGTGTGGCGCCCTAAGTCCTATCGCTCGCTTACTTACATAAATCATATGTGTGCCAAAGCGATTTGCCTAGTGAGAAAAATTTATATATAAAACTGCACAGTAGGAGTGAGCATAAATTAGAAAAAAAAAACACACACTATTTACCACGGATCAACAGCAAAACAAAACAATAGACGGCGACAAGGACGATGTGACTTTTCCTTCTCCAGGCCAACAAAATTAATGGAATTATTAACTATGTGTCGCTGATCCTTAGAACCCCATAAGCAGAATATAAAGCATTCTGACTCAAAAATAAAGCCGTCCACAAATGTTAACATTTGAAAAATAACAAGTCACAGCAGTATAAGCTTACAAATGTTTTGCACATGCCTCGCTTTAAATTCTGCAAAAAAATGGACAGCTTTTAAATTTATCATATTGAATTTACCATAATATGAGGATTCGCGTAGCTTAATTTTCATGGCGAACATTGTTGCTAAAGCATATGTCATATGAATATTTTGCCAAATCAACAAGTCGTCCAATTAACCTGGTGCTTCTGTAGAACTTTGTTGGAGTTCAGGCAGCAGCCGTTATTTTAATGTAATGTAACTTACTTTTTAAGTATCTTTGCGATAATCAGCTTGCGTTAAACACAATTTCTAGCGCCAACCTTTGATAGTTTATTTATTTTTGTTCAATGTTGAGTATAAACAATGAAAAAGAACAACATAACAATGATTTGCAGACATTTGAAGAGATTTACAATTTTTTTGAAAATTTATTCCGATAGCAAGGAAACAATGAGTATATGAAAGTATATTGATGTAAAGACTCTTCTCACCCATTCGCAAACAGCCCCGCATGCCGTAATTATCCGTAGTGCATTGTACCAGTGAATTTGAAATTCTGATTTTTCAGGTAACAATAGACTTTAATGTTGCCCTATGATTCTATTTTGTTGTCAGTTAATAAAACAAAATATTAGCAACCCAACAGCCCGTGTTCAGGTCATGATGGAATTTTACTTTGCCTAGCAGTGCCTTAGATCAGCGATTGGTATTTGCCTAGGACTGTGATAGGGTTTCGTCCTATGTCAAGGAGCGGGTATACTGAACACAATTAATTGGTATGCAAATTTGTTTGATGCTCGCTACATCAAAGCCAGCGCGTTTTGTACCTTAGAAAAGGCAACAGTCTGTTCACGACTTGATGGGGTTAATGAGTTGGTGGTCCAAAAAGGACAAATGACAAAATATATTGCAATATTTAGTCTCATGTTCATTTGAATTAATCTTACACTGCAGAATAGCATTATATTTCCCGATATTATCTATACGGAACGCTAAATATTAGTATATATACAGTGACTAATATGGAAGCCCAGGGTCCACAGAAGAAAAGAAAATTGGTACCGCCCATTTTGACACTGTTCCACACCGGACGTTAAATTAATCAGTATTCTTCAAGAAGACAATATTTCTGAAAACACATGTACGAAACGCAAAATTCCTTCACGATCTTGTTTTAAATGGATTGCAACAATTGAATAAAATAACCGTTCTCTAAATAGTGTCGTTATCTTTAATGTTCCTTTAATGTTAGCCTACAGAGTCGACTACCAAAATGCACTTGCCAGATGCGAACCATTGGGGGAACTTCTAATGCATCACCAGCCCATCACGACAGCCGCCAATAAATCGGCATCTTTCAGCGATGCTTGAACGACGGACCCTTGCAAGCAGAATATTGAACAGAATGAGAATAAAAATCAATAGATTACAAAACCCAACCAATCCTTTGTTCTACATCGACCCGCAAGGCTTTTTGTCCGAAACTGAAAATGCCATTCCATTATTTCCGTTAATACAATATTCACTACGCTTAAGTTTCGTTGCAATTTTCCCATCAGTCTTCGAAATATTCATCAAAAATTTACATCCCGGGCCATTTTCAGTGCGCTCCACAGAGCATATTTCAATGGTTACAACAATGGCGTTGTCCTCTTTGGGTTCTTCGCCACTGTCGTTTTCGTCTTTGTATACGGTTGCCTTGGATGCACAAAATTCAATCTTATGGCATAACCAGCTCTGCCATTGGATTCTCTGCCTCTCGCTCTGGCTCTCTAAATTGCTTGCAACACTGATTAGCGCTTACTGAATAATTAATTCCGTCTACTTGGCCAAATTGGTTCGTTTATTTTATAGTCGTGTTAGTGTGGGATGAGGGAATGCAAGTCAGCCTCATAAAATATAATGTAACTTTTGTTTCAAATGCGCAATTTATTTATGTGGGTAATAACTTGCATAGATCCGTCCTTCCCTTTGTGGCATTGATTTTATGTCAAACAAAAGCATGCTTCAAAAATGCACTTAAAATAAGGGCTTCTGTTTTGTAAAGTTATTTTATATGATTAGTGTTATTTTGTTGATTTTCATGTCAAATACATTTGCCTCAACTTTGGCGTGGAACCAAACATTTGAAATAAAAAATCGATGTGTGATTTTAAGTTTGTGGAATCCTCGGTTTTGGCCTACCATGAAGAACCAAAGAATCAGTTTGTTTTGACAATTCAGGTTTTCCCTGAAACCAGTAACCTGTTCAAGATGTGTATGACCGATGATTTTTTCGGTTTAGCGTTATGCATAGATAGATAGATAGATAGATAGATAGATAGATAGATAGATAGATAGATAGATAGATAGATAGATAGATAGATAGATAGATAGATAGATATAAACTCTCACTTGGAAATTTGGGATCAGACTTGTTCATTTTAATTGATTAAAAAGGAACTTTGTCCATGGATAGATGTTTAGTTTTGGCACCATTTATAGATTTTATTGGGATACCTTTGCATTAAATCCGAAACTGAAGAGTTATTCTGGCCTTGTCGGCAATAACATCATTCGTGTATCATTGCAGCCTTAAAAAACAGTCCAATTTTGAAAGCAAGCAGCAACAACTCTATCTATAAGGTTATTTGCCCTCAATCTACGCCAAAAATTGAATAGGTAATAAATATTTTTTGGAACTTAATATCGGCCGTAAGATTCAAAGGGAAACGTAATCATCCTCTGCCGCGCAACTGTTTCAGTTTCATGGTTTCTAAGTAAAGTTATTAAGTAAATAATAACAATTAATAAAATATCTTTAATCGCTTGTACTAAGTCTAGTAAATAAATGTGTACGAGGTTTAGATATGATATGAAATCGCTGAAAATTTTTATGCCTTTCGATTCGGAACTCCTGTGCTTTCTCCAAGCTCTGTCGTCAAGCGGAAACATTTGATCGACTATGAACCATCCCATGGTAATAATCCCAGAGGTAATATTTAAAACACTTAGCCCTTTAAAGTTGGCGTAATTGAGATAGTCTTCTGTCAAAAAGTAGTGCCAATATTTAAAATCAATTATTATTTCTTTATTTTATTATTTATATTTTCAAATAAAAGAGAGGAAATAGATATACCGGATGTGTAATAAAACTACATAAACAAAAATTTAATTTCTAATAGACAAGTGGAATACGTGAAATTAAGAAATTATATCCAAGCTTTGTTTTTGTTTTTAAGTAACATTCCAAACGTGTAGAAACATATCACTATTACTAAGAATTAATTGATCACAGCAATGTTTGGAAACGTTAAATGTTTTCTATAATATGAGTACAAGAAAAAAATTGGTTCTTTTGTAGCATCAATTATATGGTTCGTGACCATCATTTTGGAAAAAAACTACAGAAACAAATGTTTAGCTTTACTTTACAAGGAATTCCATATCCTAGTCTTTTTTATTCACAATGAAAATTTCATAGTTAACCTGTTTTCGCATAGTATACATCGCCCGTTTCTAATGATTTTGGACAATTTACTGAACAACATATGCATTCTGTTTATGGTGGGCTTTATGTTGGTTTCTCAAATCTTACTTAATAACTTCAAAGTTCCACAGAAACCATACGGAAACATCGACATTTATGTCGCATGGTTTATTTGTAAGGAGTCCTTCAGGGCAAGATATTCACGGATTCGAGACACCGCATATTCCTGTTCAAGAATCATAATTTAGATAACTTCAACAATAGCTACAATTTGTTTCAACTCACCCAATAACCAAATTCTATATTTTGATTGACGTTTACCACCGACCACAAGCTCCAGAATAAATGAGAAACTAACGAGAATGTTCGTATTTCGTTCTCGACGCATTCGATTTCATCCACAGTCGGTGCGTAGTTTGCTACGAATTCGTTCTCCTTCTTTAAGTATACGTTAATAAAGTCCTGACGTTGGTGTTTTGTAGGATACTGTTGTTTGTAGTGAAAGTAAAATGGAAATTGTGGATTGCTATAGTCGAGCGTCCATTCAATGAAATGATTTGCTAGGTCGAATCCTCGATAATTGTAGGCACAGTATTCAAAGTCAATTATAATGAGGTCTGGTTCGCAGTCTTCTGAGTTATTACTTAGTACGGAATCACGAGTATTATCTAGATCGACGTAGCTTTCATCCGTAGGGATTGAACGCTTTCTGCTGTAATGTAAGAAATATACTCTAAGAACCATTAATTACTAAATATTTGTGTACCTTCTAGATGCAATGAATCCACAATTAGAGTTTGCATTGCGATCTCCGCTGAGACTTGTAGAGGCTTCATTGTCAGTCTCTGCAAAGGAACTACTACAGAAAGAGAACATTTAAGATAATATGTATGTACTTCAAACTTCTTCGATAAGATACTAAAAAAAAATATATAAATGAAATTGTATCACATGTATCGAACAAAAACAAGCATACTTCACCTACACCCAATAAATTTTTTTTATGGAATGTTAACGAGAGGAATATTGTATGGAACTAATATTTCATTCCAATCGAACAAGCCTTTTATTAGACTGTAATTAGAAACCAATGCGAGCATAATATTCGTTGCTACGAAAATTTATGAAAAATTGCTTATAGTTACCTCATGCTCTTCACAGATTCACGGCGCGACCGAATTGGTTCTTCTCGTAGGAGAATATTACCTTCTTGTAGATCATTGTGGCAGAATACCACTGGATAGTCGCCTTTCTCAACAAAAGCCCGTAACCATTTGACCTCTTTTTGAAAGTCAATCTTTCGTATTTCCTTTACCTCGCTCTTTTCTTCGTCTTTCGAGCTAAAAAGAGCCAATGGAATGGAAATTTACATTTGCTTAAGAAAATGTAAAGGACATACCTTATTTTTTTCAAAATCGAATCCAAACTTCTTAGCCAACGCTGCATGGTGTTCCATAACCATTCAGGTTCCTTCGATACTGGAATGTTAAGACTATGAATTTCACCCATTTTTTCGGCTATTTTAATGGATGTTTTATAATCCGATAACTCAATGGTCGTAAGGGCACGTGCCTACATTTGAAGAGGGAATATCAAGTAATATTTTCTTATAATTAAAAAAAAAAACTTACTGGAATGTATTGTTCAATTCTTCCACCAGGGAATAGGCCATGCAGTTTTGGACCTAGATTGCGCTCGCTAAGTAAGGCAAAGACTACGGATTCGGTTATCATTGTTTCAAGTGCATGTTCTCCATGCGTCTGCCCATAAATTCGAAGAAGGACCTTGAAAAAAGAATTTAAGCTTATTTTGTGAAGTAAGGGGTGATGAATGGATGTAGAATGAACATATAAGATCGTGTGATCTGTTTGTATATTTAAAAAGGCATCATCTGAATATGGTTGATTCTTTTGCAAGGTTCGTAAGTCAAGAAAAGATTTTGTGCCTTAGTCTCACGTTTTTACGCAAGTCTGCATATTGGATTATATATGCTTATGATTTGATGAATTTATGAATTTATTATCCACAGGTGTTCACTAAAGTCTTGTAGACCACTTCCTTTATAAGTGTTATTTAAAGCACAAGCGTGTACTTCTTGTGGTCGAGTGACCATTCAATAGAACTCTTCAGTGTTTGCAGTTCAATTTCAACTGATCGAAGGTTCAAATATCGGGCTCTGGAGTCATTTATAGGATCGCATAAGCCGAAACATGCGAGTCAATGCAGACCTACATAGTTTGCTTCCAAAAGAAGGTCCAATTGCCCGCGGATCTTTGAATCAAAAATGGGACAGATGTGAATCTGCAAAGAATCTTGCATTCAATTCGATTTTCGATATTCTCAAAATAAAATCTGCCAAAGCAGTAATTTACTTAATTCCCCTAATTTTACTTAATTCTTTAAATTTGTTCTTAACGGTTTCTAAATGAGGCTGCGTAGTGATAAATATATGTATCTGCGTTACTTTGCAACAAACAATCGTATGAAAATAGAAAAACGAACAATATTTGATTCGAATGGTAAATATTCCAACCAATAATCTATACATTCTTCTAACAACAACAACATGAGAAATAATGTTAAATACATCCTTAAGGGCTTCAATCTTAACCATGCCATGTGACGTGATTTAAACAATAAAAAAAACACTTAGCTAATTCAAAAAGTCCCCGCGGTGCTTTTAACCACTTATGTGAATAATTTTTAAATTTAACCTTGCCAATTTTCAGATCACGTAGCAAAAGATGTTTAAATAAATTTCGAGGAAAATAAGCTAACATTTTTTTTTCGAATTCTAATGTATTCATGCGGTTGCTTTTTTTCTAATGAGAACCAGAGGCGTGAAACTATTTAAAACCGTCAAATCGTAAAACCGATTGTTTTTTTTTTTTTTGCTTCGTTGCTATGACAAACTTGAATGCATTGTTGTGAAAAACGTAAATGTTATTGCATGATAGGGTGTAAAACGAATCAATTGTAATAATAAGTTTAATTCCGTTGCATTTGTTCTAGCTTATTTGTTGACACAAGCCAAACCAAACGTGCCAAACAAAACCACAAATTGTTGAATTTACCTCATTAGGCTCATCAATCGTCGCTGCACTGTCCTTCCGTTGCCGCTTGCTGACGTTTACAACGGGTTGAATATTACATAAACTATTATTGCTATTTTTATCACAGAGCTCCGGTAGGCTTACATAATACAAGAAGTTGGACAGACCTCCGCTGAAATATTCGAAAATGATAGATTTCTAGCAATTGCGCTGGCTTTGGTCCTACACACACCTACCTTATTCGTTTAACAACAATGTCCTCATTCGTTATTGACTTCCAACGTCCAGTCAAATAATCACGGCACAATCTTGAAGCTGCATCGCGAATCTCTTCAATCGTCGCCTGTAATACAAAAAAAAATATTAATATTTATTTGAAAAGTCCTTGTGGCATGTTGTCTATACATGTTGGGTAAAGTATTGCTTAATGTCTTCAGTACAGCTTAATTTTTTCAGCAGTTTCATATTATTGTCAAAATATTTTTTTTTTATATTTATCCGATAAAAAATACTTTTTTTTTGTTTCTCGATCGACAGTGTGGGTGTTTTTCGTTTTTATATTTTTTTGATTCTACTTTGATTTATATTTTTGAGCAGATTTATGAGAGAGAGGTGAAATATTGAAGACGAAAGTCACTTCTGACGGGGGAAAATCAATATGCAGAGCAGGAAGTGTGCCAAATTTTACCACGGCTAAAACATTACGAAGGAGGGGTGTCAGTGAATTCAACATAGAGGTATGATTCAAACTGAAAATTTACGCATAGCCATGTATATGTGCTCTGAGTTTATTAACTGACACGTTGGATTTGACAGAGGAGAACATTTATACAACAACGAGGATATCTGACATTCTACAACAACAAAAAAACTGGTATAAAATATTCACGATATGTCTTTAAAGGATTGAATGTACGCTGAAAAACGCATGAGAGGAAAATTTTTGAATTTAACAGTCGAGGCGCAAAGAAGTGCTGAGTGAAATTCGATTTCATTTTATTTTTAAACAATTCATTTCGTTTTAATAATGTCCCATGACAAAGGCGAAAGATAATAAATAAATAAAGGCTTGCATTGCACTTTTGAGTTTTTCATTGGCGTCAATAAAGCACTTCACGCGGGATTACAAACAAAATAGACGCTCGCAGAGAACTTCAATTATTTTTATTAAACAAACGGAATGCAATTGTTATATTGTAGTCGTTCTGTGAACGAAATACAATTGATTCATATTATATTAACACTTGCCGTTTCAATCCACACCTGCTACGGGAATATTTGTCTACGTTGACAAAATAAAACAAGTCTAAATTTAAATAGAAATAAATAAAAAACACTGCAAGTTTACGAGTGTATTTTTATTTTTGTTTTTTATATGCAAATTAATAAAATAAAATGAATGTGAAAAATAAATTAATCAGATAAAATGTGCAAAAGGCTTGGTAAATATTTGTTTCCCAAAAGATTAATCAAATCGTAGACACACAGTAAACAACTTGTTGACGTGTTTTTTGTCCTTTTAGATACATATGATCATCGCACTGATCACGATATCATCAATGAGGAAAGACCCTTAAATTCGAAATAATCCTCCTACGTACACACTCGCACACAATATGCAACAATCGCACCCCACTGTTTCTGTTTTTCATTAAAATAAAAACAGAATAATTTAAAAATAGAAAATATAGCTCTTATATTGAATGAACAAATAAGCGTTCAGTCTTTTCCCAAAACAGATGACATTGAAACCGTTTTAGAGTAAACAACGTAATCTGGGTGGAAATAACATAATCGTTTTCCCTGCATAAGTTACTGAATGATTTTCAAAAATTATTAAAAAAATTAGTATTTATGTAATTATGGGAGGAATTGTTGACACGCCTTTGTGCGTATTGATAAGAGCTTGAAATATGTTGACAATCAATGAAAAATGATATAAACTGCGTAGAATAGAGGTGAGCGTATTGCTTTGATCTTAATCGATTAAAAATATTTTTGGTTGATTATTTCGAAAACTTGTAAATCTCCTTGAGCGGCAAATTGATAGAATGGAAAATCACGCACGCTCTTTTAATTTACGTATAGATAAAGACGACATTCGGAAGGCAAATATGTATGTACATATATGGAATGTACCTATGGACAGAGAAAAAGTAAGCACCAGGTAAAATGATTACCTACTAGCAAGAAGGTGGAACGTGAAACAAAACTGGTTTTCATCCATTGAAAATATTAACCTATCAAATTTGTTTAAACTGGAAATTATATTGCGATATACCGAATAATTTGATTTTGATTACCGAAGAATAAAAAGAATCCTATATGTTACCTTCACTAAAAGTTAATACGGACCCGCTCAATTTAATCAAAATAGTCTTTCTCTGGAATTTGCCCCGATAATATTCTCTCAGTCAAAAATAAACTGCTTTCTTACTCATATGAGATTGTGGCAACACTGAAACCAAAATGGTTCATTGACTCCAAAGTTGCAATTGCAATGTTTGGGTAAAACCTTTGGTCTCATTATATACGTCATAGTTGTTAATTTTGGTAACTTAAAAAATTCTTGAACATTAGAAAAAGCAGCATTTAATACCTCTCACTCAGAGTAGACACTTTTGATAAGAGGTGGCCGATTAGTCTCCTACAATCAGTAGGAGTGTTGTTATTTTATATACACACAAGTGAACATTGAATAAATTTAGTTGCAGACGTAATTAAAAATCAATTTTTTTCTGCCTTGTGTTTTCAACTTGAACTTGCGATATACTTACGGTTGTTAAGGATGTCATATTGCTAATTTGAAGGTTTAATTATAATCCAGCTTCAACCGTTTACAATATTTTAACATACAATTTCCGAATAAGACGTTCGCGTATAAATTTTCAGGTCACGTGTCTTAAAATTAATGTATACCATATATATTTTCTCTTTTTTTTTAAAAAAAAGAAAAACACAGTAGTTTTTTAAAACTAAACTTGTTTCACTTCGCCCAATATAGTGCACCAGATGAACTAACAAATTTGTAATGTTTGAGTTACCAATCACCTTCCTTAGTCACAGTTGGTTGTAGACTGAGAGTGAAAAGGCCGACTTGTTAATATCACTCCTATTTCTATCCCTACCATGCCCAGGCTAAACTAATTCGACGATCGATTGTATGGTTTGAGTATGTATGCTTATTTACGCGTGTGTGTACGTCTATGTGTGTTATCGCTTATTTGTTAACAAACAAAAACAATTGAATTCAAAAAAGATATCGTAAATACATGGACAGAGGAAGTTGGTATAACTTGACTTACGATCACTGTTCTTATCACTATTTTTGTGTCTTTGGGGTTTTATGTGACGAATAAATGTGAATATAGTATTTGCGGCAAAAGGATATTTTAAACAATTGATACGTTTTAAACGAATTGCAGGGAAAAACTAAGCAAAATAATAAAAAAGTATTTGAAGTTATGTTGTTTGAAGGCGAGGGAAGAGATCGCATATAGTTTTTTTTTGTATATTCAAAATTGACATTTTTCAAAGGAGACTTCTTGGTATTATAAAACGATTGTAATCACACAAAAATTTTCTATGCACACGAATATATGGAGATATATATCTACACATAAACATATATAATAAAATATATGTTTATGCAAGGATTAGCCAACAACCCCAATAGACATTTTTCTTTTGTGTATCTGAGCAGAGCTGTGATCTGAACCTTTGAGTAAAACCCGAGCTAACCTCGGGATCAGGGCAAGGTCCGCGAAAGGTCCGTTTTTTGCACATAAAGATTTCTATCGCTACACTCGTATGGTTGACGGTAAACGCTAGTAGCTAGGAGTAGCCCGTGTCCCATGGGTAGAAAAATCGCAGCAAGGCTCACATGTTTTCTGTGTCTTTTTCTTTGTTTTTCCTGTTTAAAAGGCGACAAATAACATCGGATGCAATTCGTAAAGGTTGAATGTTAAATGCTAAAAAATGACACTAAAAGGGCAAAATTTGCTGCAAAAAAGTGAAGAAATCTAACATAGAACGACAACCGAGCGCGGTTCCGTAATTGGTTGGGGTACAAATGTTCTTCTATGTGGTCTTAATTTTTTTGTTTTTTTTTATGAATTCAGCTTCCAAAATAAAGTTTATAATATTATTGTCATTGGTTGGGTTAAAAATCTACTTCTATTCGATTATAATTTTTTATGAATTCAGTTTCCAAAATAAAGTAAATAATTTTACCATGTCACGAAATATGAAAAATTATAATTTGTTAGAAATTATTCTTACTGTAGTCTTTCTCCTGCAATTCAAAAATGTAACAGGTAAAGTAAAAAATTAGGTAAAATAAAATAAATTAATGATATTCAAAATGTTGAGCCGACAATTCCTTACATATAGTGGAAAGCCAAGCTTTAAATGAAATTATACATAGTATAAACTTGTTAGTAAAAATATGAAATTCGTAATAGTTTTGTTATTATAAAAAAATTTATCCGGACGGAATCCAAATGGCGTTTTGAATCAATAATAGTTGCTTTCCAATCTTAGCTTGTAGGTTTTCTTTGTAAAAATATTAATTTAGAGGGTTTTTTTTTTGCTTCCACCTTTTTCTTCTCTGTTCAGTAATGAGAGCCAACATCAATTCGGCCATTTACAATAATGTAAAAATAGTATTTTAGCGTTTATCTTGTTTCCTTGCTAAAAAAAAAATGTTTATATAAATAGTGGAAACAAACAGAAATAAAAAAAATACCAATCGCTTGAAAAAGTTTATTGTTCGTTATAAATGCAGCAAAGACTAATGCTGTGTTATGAAACGGCTTTTTATAAACAATTCTCTACCATCAAGTATGCGAAAAATAACGATGCCCCTATGAAGCCTTTCACAGTCTAATTTCAAAAAAATTCACTGGAAACCGTGCAACCCTATACCTCCAGCTGGTAAGTTTTTGATAGTTACCAGATAAAAAAAATCCTTTTCGCTTCGAGTTTTATGCTCCCTGGTGTTCACAGGAGACGGCATTCCGAACCAGAACAACCCACCTTCTATTTTTCGGATTAGTATTTTGTAATAGATTAGAAAATCTGTCCGACTTATGTTGGTTGGTATTCCGCTTGTCATTCAGCGGACGGATAAATGTCTTATCGAAGCGCAAGCAGAATGTTAAACGACAACCACAATAAGAGTTGTTCTCTAGCGTGTATCAATCGCTGTTTTTGGTGTTAATGTGTTCAAACGAAGACCAATGACATAAAATCAAAGGCATCGGTAGTTTTTTCTTTACTATTCGACAAATTCAATTGTGAACTGTCAGAATCAAAAACTTGTGGAAAAATATCTACTAAATACCTTCGCGGTCAAATATATTATATAGATTTCGTATCGACCCGACATCTGACTTGAGTCGAGTTCATCTCCCGACAAATATAATTGAGTGTCACATAAATTTTGTAAACAACCTCGTATGAAAACGGTTGTCGAACACAACCAAAGAACTCCAAACAGCCGTTTGTATGAAAACAGTCGACATCGAGTATCCGAACTAAAAACGATAACGTAATTGCGGTGACTGAACGCAATAGAAATGAAACCTCATATACCTTTTTATTACATTTTACATGTATTTTTCTTCACATCTTTCTTGTCTTACAAATTTATTTTAGAGAACAGGTATTCAAAAACTTAAGTACGGTCAACATAAAACCTTTCATTTTTCTTTTATTCAGTGATTATTTTCTTTTGTAAAAGTGTAAAAAAAAAGAACTTGTATACAATCAATAATGAAAAATAGGTAGGCAGTTTTATTTTTTATTATGTTCAATTCATTATTTTCTGCTTTCAATAAATAGTTTCTCGATTTTTATTTGTATTTATTCCCAATGCAGACTCACTGATGAATATCACCAAGAGTCCCACGTCTGTACTTGTATATATTTTTTTTACAGAATTTTCTCTTTTTTTATATATGTATATTGATATAATTCATCTATTGAACTTTACTTCTCATTTCAATTTCTTTTATTTTATTATTTTGACACATTTTCTGTTTTACTTCTTTTGTTTGCATTAAAGGTCTTTTTATTTAATAAAAAATGAAAATAACGCGTCTTAAAAGAAAAATGAGCTGCATCATATAAACTTTTTTTTTACGTTTGTGTCCTTATAAATAAATTATTACAATACTAAAATATTACAAGGATTCTTTCAGGGATCGCTCTTATTTATTTTTCTCACTTTACTGCTATTTTGTTTTTTATCCAACGAACAACACGTATTTTTTGATCGCGAAAACTATATTAAGGTATTTTTTGTCTCAAGTGTGTGTACATAACACGTGTCCTCGTATTTATAATCTTTTTTTAATTGTAATTTTGTCTTGGGAATATTTCGTTAATTTTTTTAAGTGTATGAATTAGAAATAAACAATGATTACGTTACAACATATTTATATATGTATTGTATGCGTGTTCTCGCGATTGAACATAGATCGAAAAAAAGGATATATATTTCTATGGGGAGTAGTAGACAAGTTTTGCGTTGTCGCGCCATCTTTGTTTAAAGAAATGCTGTTTTCATTGTTTTGTTTCACAGATATTATTCAATTGCAGTTGTTCCTGATCGAAAATGAATGTTTCATTGTTCATTTTCCTGCAAGAACTGGAATTAATTTCAAACCCAAACAAAGAATGGCAGTACATAAAACTATGATGACTTCTTTCGAACACCCTCTGTATCATATATAACATACATAAAAATTAAGAGAAAAATATAAGAAAAAAAAACTTTCTTCATTTGTTAAAAAAAAAATTTGGGTGTATTATTAAAGTTATTAAATTTGTTTTGTGTGTATTTAAGCCGCTACTTCAGTGGCATCTGAGCCATTGGTAACGTCCTCTTTTGTCTCGTCCAATTTGGCTTTCTTTTCTGGTGTGGCGGCAGTTTCGTCTGATTTGGCATCGGCGCTTGAAGCGACTTTCCTCTTCACGGCCTCAGCTGGAGCATCTGGTGACACAATTTCAAGTAAGTACATTTTGTATACCCAAGCACCTGTGGCTGTATTTCGCCAAAAATCTAAATTTATAAGTTTGATTATTTACCTGTTGAGTCACCGTTTGTTTCTTCAGCTTCAGCTTCGACTTTTTTATCACCGTTTTGCTCCTCATCTGTCGATGGCGCTGATTCTTCATCTTTTGCATCATCAGCTGTGACAGAACCGGTGGCGTCAACGGTTTCTTTAACTGAATCCCCATTCTCTTTAGTCTCCTCTTCAGCTGCACCGTTTTCTGTAACAGATTTGTCAGCCGATTCGACTTTTTTTGCAGCATCGGTTTCCTCGATCTCTTTCTCTACAACTGGAACTTCTCTGTAAAGAACGATAAACAAAAATATTGCAGTTTAACAACGTGAATTTGAAATAATGTAATTAAATAATTCGGATGATTTGGGCTGGAGTATATGTTAAAATGCACATCTGAGTATAAAGCTACGCTACTTTAAAGATCTACCACCAAATCAATTTGTGGCATTCGTGAAAAAGACTAGTGCGCGATAACCATACAAAACTTGACCTTGAATGTCGATGGGTACTGTCAACAAACTGCAAGTCTTAGTCTCAGAATAAAATTTTAGAAAAAATTCTGACTGAAAATTTCAAATATACATACATGTCGGATTTGATGAGAATATCGTTGGAATGATAAAAACCGTAAGAGTAACCACGGAAATGAAAAATATGATTGAGAAAAGGATATTAATGATCGTTTGCCTATCACTATCCAAATTCAATTATTTTTTTTTAAATGAAATCATGCGCATTGACATTTCCACCTACATCTAACAATATTTGTAATATTTTATATACATATATAGGTTTTTTTTTTCATTGCTTTAAGGCCATTGCGAAGAAGTGTGTATCTTAACATTTTTGTTCTTCTTATAAACTTCTTTGGCAGCAAACAGACCTTGACGTTGACCGGTAACGACCTTTGCGATAATTTATCTTTACTCTTCTCTCTTTCCCTCTTCTTTGTATTAACTGACAAACTCAATCAAAGTTACAATCCAACAATATGTGCAAAAAAAAAGGGCGGCAAATGATAAAAACGAAATTCACAAACAGTAGAAAAATAATTTGTGGGGAACAATTCAAATAAAAGGAATTGGTACCAGAGAAGTTAGAATTGCACAAAGTTAAGAAAAAGTCCACAATAAAGGTGGAATAAATGTAGGTACACATCATCATCTTCCGAATCCCACCATCCGTGGTAAAACAGCACAAACAGCATTCCACAAAGCGTTTTATCTGTATATCCAAATAAGCAACAAACATACATGCGCAAGCAAACAACTGAAAAAGAGCCACACACAATTACAAAGTAAATACAACTTATACCCTCTCCAACGACGTTTGAAGAAATAAAGAATACATGTTGTCCTTTCCTTCCCCTTCTGAGCTACATTGTAAGATATGTATAACAAGTTGCAATATACCCAATATATGTTTGAACACAAGATTTTTTTTTTATTTTTGCATATTTGGCTTTAAAAGAGAAAAAAGACCACAAATTCTCGCTCGCTCATATTAAGCTTAAGAACTGAGTCCAAATAACATTCACATAAAATTCCTGCCATCCTTTTCATTTAACTATTCTGCCTGATGAATTCATCTCCTTCTGGCAAGCGTCGATTGTGTAGAAAACGGTAAGAAATATTGCAACCGCAATTTTGTATTCCTTCGCCAAAGTTATTCGTTTTTGTTCGGTTGTCGTTTCTTCTCGTTCTTTCATGTTACTTTTTACCTATACCAAACAGCGGCGCAACCACCTCATATTATACATAAAAGAAAAAATAATCACCACACCGCTTTTAAATGCAAACTTTTAATAAAATTTCGTACTTCGTCGAAATGATTCACTTTATTACAGAGAAACAACAACGCAAATACGCTCAATTTCTTTTATTGTTTTGATTAACTCATTTCGGAACTGACGCCATATTGCCGCCAAAATAACGTGTACAGAAACCGAGCGTCGGAAAAAGCTCTCGTCACCGGTTTTTTTTTTTCAATTTTTTTGCTAACATTTACTCACTTGTTTTCAACTGCAACATCAGCCATTGTGATAGTTATTTTTAATTGGTATTTCAAAAAACGGAAATTATGTTAAGTTATTGATAGGTTGAGACGTTTTCTTAAATTTTCTTCTTTTCCACAATTTATTTTAATATGTATGACCGTTAGCACTTTGCACGAACTCTACAGACACGTCTAAACTTCTTCGCTGAGTAACGCCGAATGAAATTTACCTACACAAA
This sequence comes from Orthonevra nobilis, assembly GCA_963555765.1. Classification (NCBI taxonomy): domain Eukaryota; kingdom Metazoa; phylum Arthropoda; class Insecta; order Diptera; family Syrphidae; genus Orthonevra; species Orthonevra nobilis. Next base: position 85,065,660 of record OY743226.1, read on the forward strand.
TTCAAATTGTCGGTGAGAACAGCATTTCACTTTGTTCGGAATTTTCGTTTCGTTCCTATGGATTTTCTTTTTTTGTTCTCTTCACAAACGTGGTGTAGAAGTATGGGTTTCGTGGATAGTATATACGGCCTACATATATAACATATTATATGCAGGCAGGAGTAGGTTTTTTTTCCTTTTTGTTAACATTTATGTTTGTAAATAGTTGTATGTTGAAAATTTCCTCTTGCACATCTCAGGGTAGAAAAGATTATCATATGAGTGTGATGAAAAAAGGAAGTAAATAAAATAATGCCGGGTGTCCATGATAAGAAACACATCACAATCTTATAAATATGAACTCGAATGATTTTAGCGAGCGAACATAATCAATTTTGATTTGATTCACTTAGTTTAACTACGTCAATAAGAGACTTGCGCCATGAGGTTGAGTCCAAACACCTACAATAATATGCACATAGCTTTTGAATTTAAGTATGTAGGTACCTACAAACATACAAATCCACCGGGAGCAACCGCTTTAACCTTGTTTGCAAGTAAAAGGAAAGTGTAACGCGCTAGCAAATTAAACAAATGCGCAAACCTTTAAGTCAGCCCTAATACTGAGTTAAATATAAACAAAAGTATATATATATATATACATGCTATATGCACATAGTAACAGATAGCAACTGTAGTCAGAGCTAATCGCAGCTGTTTGTCCGGGTTAAGATTTTAAGCTTTCTTCCTAATTTGAATTTGCGTTTTTATTTGCAACAATATCGACACCTTAATGCTCTGCCGTGCTTTAGTTTGGTTATTGAGACACAAGAAGAAAAACCTAATAAAACAACAACATAGGTATACTATGAGCCTAACGATCACCTAATAAAAGCACACTGTGGCCCATTCGTTGCCACTTCTTATCGCGAAATAAAAGTACAAGAGCGCCAAATTGAAAGCATGTTCATATAAATTGCACACCAAGCGGAAAAGTCGTCATTATACTTGTTTTTGCACAGGTCCCTATTAAAGCATCAAAGCCAGCTTGATTGCTTATTGACATGTCACATTTACATATGTAAGTACATACCTATATACGTAATTTATGTGCGGTTGCAAATCTATATTAAAGAAAAATTAAGCTTAGTTGGAAAAATTATAAACTTTAAAGCATAGACTACCTATTTGTTCGACATTTCTTTACTGACATACGAAAATATATGTATGCATGTATTTGTATAAAAGTAAGAAGGTAGGTAATTATATGAATTCCGGTGCGTTCCCGTCTTTGAAGCGAAAAATATGATCATCGTTAAGCCATCAGAATTTTAGAGTATACCCCCATAATTCAAGTGAGAAGTGAGTATCGCCCGAACGATTCAAATAATGAAGCTAGGCCCTGTTTCTCAATAATAATACCTCAAACTGGCTGTGTAGTCCGGTTCCGGCAACACCACAGGAGATTTGCAAATGTTATACCAATATATAGGAACATATAGATTGCGCAATTAACACACCGTGCTCAAAATCGTTATCTGCGCTAAAAATTTGTAGAAGAAAATCGAAGCTTCCATAAAAAATTTAAAAGTCCACTTCTGCACCACTCAGGCCGCCGATCTAGGCTTTCTATCGATAAAATTCTTCATATTTTCCATGTTTATTGAGCTCCAGGTTGCTAGAGGTTGTCCCAAAGCTTGTCATTCGATTTGGACACTTTCTATTTTTTAGTGTTCTACTCTTGACTCTCTTTAGAGGTTGTGACAAAGGCTTAAATTCCGCTACTCGATTTTAAAGACCTGCGGGAGCTACACGCCTTTTTATCGTAACTGATGTACATACGCATTGGGTCCATATTTTTTTATTAATTTTTAAGCTTCCTGGTCTTAAAAGTCGACGATCGTTCAAAGCGACATAGGCTATCGTTCACTGGACTTATATATATATATATATATATATATATATATATATATATATATATATATATATATATATATATAAATATATATGCTCAATTGAGTTTACACGCTTAATGTGCGTAATTATGTCGAGCGGCATCATAAAATTTGCGGGAAAAATTCTCAAACTTTTCAATTTTGCAATGCATCAGGAGCATTTATTGCGCGGGTAACCTTTTTTTCTGTACACCCTTATACATATGTATGTACATACATACAAACATACATGTTCAAGACAAATACATGCACAGGTTTTATATTATCCTAGGTTTGACTTACATTTTAAAGTGTTTGTTTCATTTGTATGCTTTCAAAAAGTCTTTTGCCCTTGATACAAAAAACATTTTTTCCTGTTTGAAAAAGTTCAACGTTTGCAAATTTATTAATTGTAGGCTTATACATCACAAAAGTATACATGGTCTTTATAAATACATATATAAATGGCATTTTTGCTTAAAGAGCGTCTCATAAATAATATACATATGTACGTACACATAGAAAATATGTGAGCTGACATGAGTCCAAAGAAGGTAGGATGTCTGGAATAAGGTGGAATTGAAAAGCCGGTGGCCATGAGGTGAATGGTGACTAAGGCATCACGATTCATTCCGAAAACAAATCGCACGTCCATCCGCACAAAAATATAAAACTATATATGTATAAATATGTGCATGACTTTTGCCATCAACGCCTTCGCTGACTTTATGTGACTGTTTTCGGTTTAATTTGAACCTGTCAATATTGCGAGACAGAATATCGGACTGTACCAAACTAACAGACCTACAGCTGTCAATGGTCTCTTGCAGTAAGGGAATAAAGTTTTAAGGTAAAATAAAGCATCATAAGAAATGCTTTTCGAAATCTCTCGAGAAGGTTCCAAAACGATTTGTTAGACTTTTTGGCATATTCATATAGAATTGAACGCAAAACCGAGTGGAATCGGACCGACTTTTTTAATTTCATTCAATTTGACAAACCATCTACAGTGGCGAGCAAAACTGAACACAAAACTAATAAAAATTCATGTATTTACATTAAGGCAAAAAATATGTGAAGTACCTATCGCGTTTTTTTCTTAATATTATTGTAGGAAGGATGTATTCTACCAAAAAATAAGAAATACTCATAGTTTACAGTTCTTTTTGGGAATTATGGCGCAAAAATGTGGCAAAGTCTGATGTACCTACTCAGTTTTGCACGTTTTTGTTTTTTCCTGTAATAAGTTTTAATCTGACTTATTTAGAAGTGGAATTTGTTTTTATACAAGTTTTCATACGACAATTTGAAAAGTTTCAAAGATTGTTTCACTGTCTAAAAATGGCTGCAGCTCAAGAAAAATTGCCAAACTCTTCAACGTGAGTTAGAGGACAGTTCATATGGTGCAGAAAAGGAAAAACTGCAATTCTTCTAAAAATTAATGGGGATGTCCTCGGTTGTTGTTAATAACACTATAAAATTAATTGTTATTTATATCATTAAATTCGCAACATTCTCTTCCTCTTTGATTAGTTTATAGCATCTTTTATACAAGGATAAGCATACACTTATTTAATGAAAGGGCACAGTCCTTCTTTACTACTTTGATGAGTCGGCCGTTTTTTTTTTTTAAATTAATATAATAGGTTATGTACCCAGATTGCGCGATTTTCTAATGGACAAATAAAAGTCATAGTAAAGTCCGGAAACACAGCAAACCTAGGATAATTTGACATTACGCTTAGTCATAGGAAAATTGCTTTCAAGCTCAACAATTCCAAGCTTCATTACTTCCTCTTTAATGGAAAAACGAAAATATTGGACAGTTCAGAAAACCAAAGGAAAAGCTTACAAACCAGGCAAGTGTTTTAGGTGTAGTAAGGTGGGACATTGGAAGCGAGATTGTCACAAAAACTTATCGAGCAAAGCAAGACTGAAGGCAGAAATAGAACACGCACGAAAGATCCACTAATGTCCAATGTTGAAAGTGATGGAGTTAATGCGATGAATGGAAGCAGAGTTGAGGGAGTAAAGTCGAAAAAGTGAGTTTGACAAAGGTTGATCGTTTGACGACTGAAGCAACTCGTTGAGTGCAAAGGACTCCATATTTTATATCTAGCTGTACCTACAATTTGAGAGAAAGACAACAACAAGAGAAAAAAATTAAAGTCTGTACAGATCTTAGTCATCAAAGAGAGATTGAGTTTCATCTACTCAATCAGTTGATCATCAAATTTGCAAAGCCTTATTAAACCTTTTTTTATGAAACAAAGTATATTTTTAAAAATTAAAGTTGGAGCCTTTAGTTCGATGCACTATATTTTATAAACGAAAAATGCAAACAAAAAAAAAGCAATGTCGTCAATCTTTTCTCCAGCAGTTTATTTATCGAAAAATTTCTATTAAATAAAGGAAACGTGGACGAAATCGAGTGTCTCCCATAAAGCCTCCCTCAGTTTGAAGCCATGGTAGGTATAAGTGGAAAGGCATTTTGGCGCAATAGAGTAAAAATCGACGCAACACAAGCATTCCCACAGAACCATGACACGAAACACATCTGTCACACGAGCCCGTCTGATTAAAGAAGCTTGTTGGTAAGAGTATCATTTTGGAGGGGGGAATCAACAGCGTGTCGTGCGCTGGATGTGTTGTCTAGTCGTATTGCTTGAGGTGGACGAGGTGGCGGGCACTGATGCCATTTATAAATGCACTCGTAAGTAGTTGTTGCACCGCAATGAATGCCGATTTAAAAAAAGAAAACTGCGCGTATGAAAATCAAACAACAACGACGAAATGAGGCCGACGAAGAAATAATAATAAAAAAACGGTTCCCTTGTTTTTTTTCTTTTTCTTCTTTAATGTTGGCTTGGGTACAATTGGGTGCATATGCGTTAGACTGTGTAAGAAACAACAAAGATTTGTGAATGAAAGGAACAAACATACCTTTGTTTCCGAAAAATCCAAATGCAATTTGTGTCTTGAAACGGGTGATTGTCAAAATAACCTTAAGAATGTTTGAAAATAACTGCATTACAATAAGACCATACACATACTTAACTCTTAACCTATTCAAATAAAGTTATTTCATGTATATACATATGTATATGAGCTTTACTCCGTGGAAGTTGCTTGTTAGCTATGTACGTGTCGTTTGCAAGTATATATAAAGTACGTTCGGTATCTACATATTTGGGTTAGATGCATATTTACATAAATGTATTACGAAAAGTTTAACTCATACAAGCCCGGAAGGACGCCGGCGGCTTTTGCGCAACAGCAAATACGTTTTATTTTCATTATGTTCAATATTAAATATTAACGGTTAAGTACCTTTCTTTATATATCTACAAAGAAAAAAAACACAAAGTAGGTATATAGCACAAGGCTATGCAAGTATGTGTACTTGGTTTGCGGCGGGGGTGTACCGGCAACGGAACGATTTGAAATTTTGACTTTAGACGCCGCTCTCTATGGTTATTGCCCTCTCACACTCTCACTCTGTCTCATTCCCGTAATGGCGGCTCTCCAATTCCAATCTATATGCGCTGAACGATTTTCTCTCGAAAAAAACAAAATAGTGCCTAACCTCGCGTTTGAAGGTGGAACTACATGGTAAGTTCAAAATTTTTTTATTTTTTTACTGACTACGTATATCATCTAGATTTTTAAAAACCTAACCATGTTAAAAATTTGTGCGAATACGACTTATAGCCTGACATTCAAATAATATAATGAGATAGGGTTGCCTTCACGATATTTAGCTTCTTCTAAATAAAGTGAATTATCCAATTTAAAAGAAGAACATTTAAAGAATTTGACAAGCGAATATTTTTTTATGCTATTTTGACTATTACCCCAAGACTAGATATTAAAGACTCTGTTTAGATGATTAGTTTTGAGTGCGCCATGACCATAGTTTGATGGTAAGAAGATATACAAATCGGGACAGATTTTCAAACAAATCCATTTTGGAGCAAAAGCTCCTAAGCAAGAGCCTGTCCTGCTAAGAAAGCAACTTACGATTTTATTGATCACTTTACCGTTATGATTATGCAACAAACTTTGGACCGATAATAAAACAAAACTTGTCTTTGAAATTTGCTAAAATACTATTTAGCAAACTACATTGCCTTCATTTTGTTCAGATTTATGTATGCCTATGAAACTTCAATTCTTCATTTGCTCTACTCGGTTGTAAAATTCATACCTGATTATATTCCCTATTGTTCCCTGACCACTGTAACAATTTCGTAGCAAAATATTTTATGAATCAAAGGATTTTTATTTTCTAATGAATGCTTGAACAGTAAATCATTAAGTTATAATGTCTGTCTTGACAAAAAACACCCTTTTTAAACGTGATTCTTTCCCTGAAGTTTTCGATGGATTTTTGATAGATGCTTTCAAATTTGCACATGTTTTGAATATGGTAGTTTTAAGGTCTTTTACGGTTTACAGATCTGCTGTCATAACACCCTCATTCACATGTTTTTTCAAGCACCTGTTCATATAAAGACATAATGCTTTCAGTTATCAAAATAACTTTGTTTTAGAAATAGAAAAAAAAACGGATGCATATTTTGTTGTTATCCACATCAAGGTTCAAGGACATATGTGTACTATAATTGAGCACATCGCTGGCAACAAGCTGGTATGGGAGCGCTAATTTTGAGTTTGGTAATGGTTGCGATTATTGTGGAATGGGAATCACAAGAGTCCTAAATAAGGTGATGAAACTCATGTTTTGATGCAAAAATTAGTGTCATTAATGGGACCTCATAATATCTTCTTAAATTGTTCCGCAGACTGGTGCCATAAGATCAAAATAACGTTGACAATGGTTTTCGGTTCGGTTGCTTTTGTCACATACAACATATTTTATGTATTTGCACCCTCTATCCACCCACCTCGATTACGTATTTGTTTTATTTGCTATAAAACCGGGAGCTTTTATAGCACCAACACAAATAAATGCACGAGAAATGAGTTTAGAGTACATTGGATTTCATAAATACACAGAAATATCCTTGGTGGTTAAAGGATATCTGTCTTTCACTTGCTCGCATCAAAGTTAGTTCCCGATGAAACTTTGGCTTGCTCTAAGTGCTTCGGATAGATTCGAACTTTAAAATAGCGGACAGACAGTCTAAAACAGTTTGTAAAAATGAAGCTAAGGGCATCCCAGGGAACTGAAAAAATTTGCTAAAGCAAGAAAAGTCGTCTTTTCGTGTTGTGTAAGGATAATCCTGTTGTTTGACACTATTGAAGATATGCCCAAAAGTGAAAGTGACAAGAATACATTGAAAAGATTATTGAAAAATTAGTGTTTTACATCGTCCTTCCAAGTTTTTTTTTTTTTTTATTTCCATGCAAACTGATGGAGAATGCTGAGAAATAATGAGTGATCGTCACGATTCCTTATCGTGGTCAACTCGCACTAAAAGAAAAATAATATATATAATTTAAAAAAAAAACAAACATCTACCACAGAACCAAAGCAGCAGCCCTAAATGGCAATTACATATTTCCATTCCGAGAAAGCTTTGAGGGCTATTAATTAAGTAATACATCGGCAGCAAATAACTTGTGCTCCCATTTTGGGCCGTACTGATGATTTCTTTCTTATTTAGATTTCGAGGGGATTCATTTTTTATGACTTGCTTTAGGTATCGAGGTTTCTTTTACCAGTATCTAATGAAATGTAAATGAATAATGAAATCAATTGCAAGTTTTCCTAAAGACGTCTCCGTAAATTGGAAACTTTATATCAACCCAAGTTTTGGAATAAAAATACTTCTACATTCGATATTTTTTACAATGTAAAAAACACCACATTGCGTGATGATAGAGTATTATATGTTTATTTGCCGCCAATCTTCAGGATGAGCTATACATGTCTACAGCTCTGCATATTGGCGCCAAAAAGGACGAGCTAATCGAAGGTATGAAGCCGAAGAGCTCTGAAGAGCTTTTCACGTTCATTTCTTGGTCTGTGGTAACCATTAACACTGTAATGGCGAAATAGTAACTTGCTTTTCATGTTTACTATGAGTTGTATTTATGACTTATTGCCTTAACATTAGTTCTCAGGGTTCGAGAAGGAAGAAAGTAGCACAATCAACCAAATTACAGCACAGATGTGTTTTAAAATTCAGTTTAGAAACCATCGAACTCCCTTTTAGGGGATTCTTGGTTACTTTGCAATGCAGATTTAATTTTATATTCTGCTCGTATATATGTGCAGATATTTGGTTGTTTTGGTGTGTACAAACTTAAAGGCAAAACATATTGAAACAACAAAATGCCTAAATAGACTGTACAAAGAAGAGTCTAAGAGAAATGTCAGAGAATAAGCCATTGACCAGCCTTGGAAATGGTACACAATTCACAAATGGGCATACAAAAATTAAGAAACAACGACAACTAGAGGATGGGGTAAAAAATGTAACGATCGAATGTGGGGCTAATAGTAAAGGATCGCCGGGCAGGCGGGGTACAACTGGGGGAGCCGTTGTCCTACCAGATGCAGTGCTAAACAAATTGTATCAAAGTTATTCGGTAAAACAACGCCGAGCTGGACTTGTTTGGTTCTTAGTTGCATCCATCCTCTTTGACATCTGGGCTCTATTGATTCCACAAGGGCAATGCATTTTTGCACTGGGTAAGTTATCAAACATTGTTTCTGGCTCCTTTCAAGTAACTTACATTCATTCTTAATCTTTGTAAGTACGTCGTTAATTAAGCTTACATTTCATCGAACAAGTGTAACAATAAACAATTTTATTTTAATTCTCTTTTTACGAAAAAGGCATAACCTCCCTCGTGCTTATTATAAACATAATCCTGTGCATACTACTACGACTGTCGAATTCATCACAATCAAAGCTGCTCACAGGTTTTCTCAAAGTCCTCCCTCATGTTATCTGGCTTCTAACAATCAACCAATTAGTTTTTTACTTATTTCTTAAGAAATCCGTTTCGCCTAGGTAAGATTGTATTATATTTAAGAAAATGTGTTTAATAAATAATTGCTTTCTTACAGAGATGTCCTTGGTTGGGGTATCCTTTTGAATTTTCTCATATATGTTACATTGCCTATTCCCCTCTTGTATACTGGTGTGACATTTGGATTGGGAACCTTTGCAATATATTTTAACACAATGATAGGATTGGCCACAAGGGATCCATCATTTTACGAACAGGTAAACAGTAAATCAATCATCCCCAGAGCGTTGACGCTATTTCGTACTATCAAAAACCTTAGATCACAGCTAATCTCGTGTTACTTCTGACGGCTACAGTAATTGGATTACTCGTCTATTTTATGGGAGAAGCTAAGCAGAAAAGGGTTTTCCTTGAAGCCAAAAAGAGTCTTGAGGTTAAAATGATAATTGAAGAGCAATCGGCAGAGCAGGTGAGTAAAATACAAAATAAAAAAGAAAAAAAAAATATGTGCATAACCAACGATGTTGAAATGCTTCCTTCCAATTCTGCAGGAAGTGTTGAAGCATCTATCATGTTTGTGATTTGCTCAAGTAGCAAGGGAAGGGAAGCATTCAATCACTGCCCAAACTTTAACAAAATATTAATTATTGTTCCAAATTTTAACCATTCAAATGTTATAGGCATGTGCAGTTTATCGATAAATAACTTAATCTTGAAAATATCAAAAAAAAAAGTTAAAAGAGTTTACATGTATTCTAGGAACGACTTTTGCTATCTGTTTTGCCAAAACACGTCGCCGTTAAAATGCGTCAAGATTTGGGTTCCACTAGTTCTGAGCCTTTTAAGAAAATTTACATGAGTCGTCATGAGAACGTTAGGTAAATTAAAAATACATTGACAAAAATAAATATTTTTATAATCAATAATAATTGCAGCATCCTTTATGCTGACATTGTTGGATTCACTGCGATTTCATCCACTTACAGCGCCCAGGATCTCGTGAAGATGCTGAACGAGCTTTTCGCACGGTTCGATAGACTCGCCGAGGTAAGTGCGTCTCTTACGAGCACTTGGTATATTAAAATTAGTTCAGTTTTGAGGATTAATTTAATATAAACTAATGACACCACCTTATTTAGGTGCTGGCTTGGCCGTGGCTTCTTTTTATATATATGATTAAATTTCAAGCCACTCTGTGTGAAACGTCAAGAAGACAACCACATTTTGCCCCTCGTCACTCTTTTTTATTTTCTCTTTCTCACTCTTTCCTCGTAATTAACTGCCTACATTAATTGCCATTAAAAATTATCCTTATTGTTGAATTATCGCAACATTTTTAGTCCTTTGCTTTGTACATGTGTGTGTAATTTTCTTTATTTGTCTCTATCAGAAATACCAACAGTTAAGGATAAAAATCTTGGGGGACTGCTACTATTGCATAAGTGGTGCACCTGTGGAAAAGCCGGACCATGCTGTTCTCTGTGTTCACATGGGGTTATCTATGGTAAAAGCAATCAAGTGAGTAAAAATCATAGCTCTCTTCCATATTCTGCATTGAAAAGAGGGGTGGCGATTAATATGTGAGGGGGTTTTTCGTTTTATGTATTTTCATCGAACTCCCACTCCAACTTTCGATTTTTTTATTATTTTTTTTTTTTTGATTTTCGTTCAGATATGTTCAACAGAAAACCAACTCGCCAGTTGATATGAGGGTTGGTATACACACGGGCGCCGTCCTCGCCGGTATCCTGGGACAGCGACAATGGCAATTCGATGTCTATTCAAAGGACGTCGAGTTGGCAAATAAGATGGAATCAAGCGGAAAGGCGGGGTAAATGAAGTTGATATTTTCGCTCTTGTTTTGAAGAGAATAAAAATCATTAGTTCGTAATTGTACATGTGCGATATGGCAGCCTTAATAAATGTGAAACTAGTATTAGTACCTGTAGCTAACGTTATTGTTCTTTCTTACATGGTTTTTCCTTATTTGATTTGTGAATGCATCCAGACGAGTGCATATATCCAATAAGACGCTGGGATTTCTGAATGGAGCATTTGAGGTCGAACCCGCGATGGGCGAGCGGCGCGAAGAGGCGCTCAGGATGGCTGGCCTGAAAACTTATTTCATAACAAAAGTTCTGAAACCCGTGAGTAAATGCTCAGAAGACTGAATCTGATGCCAAGCTTTAGTAACAGAACTTAATCGGTTGTTATTTGAATTGCTAGTTTGTTGATCATGAGAATGGGGAGCAGATTGACGATGAAAACGAAGAAATTCTCCAAGAAAAAGATAGCCCGGCAAGTATTGAGATAGAAGACGAAGTGGATAAACAGGAAGACTTTAAAAGGCGCTTGCAGCATGAACTTGTAGCACGTGATGGTCATGGGTTCGTTAACATCATAATAAAGACAACATATTTATTTTCAAATTTTTTACAGAAACCTCTCAAAAGACACAAATATATTTCTAAAATTTAAAAACCAAGATTTAGAGACAGCATATGAAGGTCACAGAGAGCCATTTTCTTCGATGCCACTACTGGCAGCGTTGTTAGTCCAGTTTGTAGCTATTTCGTATTCGTATTTGGTATTGCCGAGGTAATTTTTTGCCAAATGAAATCTTTTGAACTCGTTTAAAAAATTCTCAACGTACAGATACTGTGCTCACTATGCAAATCTATTGTTACCTTTGCTGTTCATATTCCTACTGGTCCTAATATCCGTGAGTGAAAGCTTTCCTAGATATTGCTATCCACAAATCGTACGGGTTAGCAAACGATTTAACGACACAAGGTCTTTGAGATCTTTCGCAGCTATAGCCATAAGCATTGCTATAGGCGGTAGTAATTTAATCGATATGGTTAGTTTTCATAGAACTTTCCAAAGACTTCACACTCAATTTTATGTTTGATTAGTATTTCTACACCAGCGTGTATACTGCTGATGATCATTATGTGGGAATGCCTACGTGGATAATGCTATCGGACAACGATACTACAAACGAAACGTTAAATACTACTGAATCCTCTATAGAAGGGTTGTTAATCGATGCCATTTATCCTTCGTATATGAGCAACTTCGCGGTACTCATTTTGATTGCAATCTCTGTTATTGCCCAGCTGACACATACGGTCAAGATTATTATAATGATAACAATTGCGGGTAATTCAATTTTATAAGCCCTATCTGAAGATTTTCTTGAAAACTTTTATAATATTATAGGTGTCCATTGCCTTTTCAACATCCTTTTTATGGGAGATCTCTATCGCTTTGAAGACTTTCTCGCAGCTGATCCGTAAGTCTCACTCGATCGCTTAAAGGACAATATATTTGTACATTTATATATTAAATGTATTTTCAGGGTTATACCAACTAACATTAACGTCTCGGCGATACTTTTGGTGGCTACAATCGCGTTGTCTTTACTGGCTCGACATGTACGTATAATAAGATCGCACGATCCCTTTATATATAAGATCGTCATTCTATATTACAGATGGATCGTGAGGATCGAGTGATTTTTAAATGGAAAACTGAAGTTGCTGAACAGAAGGAAAAGGCAACTGATATGAGCAAAAGAAATGAAGCATTGGTGTATAACGTGCTGCCCGTTCATGTAGCAGAGCATTTTATGAACAATAGAAAAAGATCATACGATGAATTATATTCTCAAAGTTATTCGGAAGTCGGAGTCCTTTTCGCCAGCATGCCAAATTTTGCAGGTAATACTTTTCACACATTTTGCTCTCAATTAAACTAGTGCAATGTTTTTCTAGATTTCTATTCTGAGGAATCAGTGAATAATCAAGGACTTGAATGTTTACGTTTTCTCAACGAAGTCATATCTGATTTCGATGCTGTAAGCTCTCTGTTCTCGAAATGACAAAATGAAAGTAAATCAAATTCCTTTCTAGCTTTTAGAATTGCCACAGTTTCAGGATATTATCAAAATTAAAACCATTGGGTCGACTTACATGGGAGCAAGTGGAATAAATATAGCTCGAAAGATCCAGCCTGGTGATTCGATTTTAGAACGATGGACCCACTTGTCCGTATTGGTAGAGTTTGCGTTCGAATTGAAGAAGGCTTTGCAGGGAATCAATGAACAATCATTTAACCATTTTGTTCTCAAAATGGGCATAAATCACGGACCCATAACAGCTGGCGTTATTGGAGCTAGAAAGCCTCACTATGACATCTGGGGTAACACAGTGAATGTGGCATCGCGGATGGAAAGCACTGGGAAAGCGGGCGCAATTCAAGTAGAGTGTGAGAGTTTTGTAAACTAAAATATGTGATATAATTTTTTTTAAAGGTGACTGAAGAAACGTGCAATATACTCAAGGAATTCGGATACACTTTTGAGCAACGTGGCCTTGTATCAGTGAAGGGCAAGGGGCAACTGATGACATATTACTTAACGGTAGTTCTGTTTATTTAAAAAAGAAATTGTATAAATTATTTAGCTCTTTATCAGGGCCGAGAAACTACCTCCATAACAATAGCCTATTCATCGAATATGAGAGCAGCGCCGATGAGTAATCTTTGTGAACTATCTGCCAACAATGCGGAAAGTTCTACTATATCAAATGGATCTACTTCAATCTCTCCTGGTCCCGAACCATCGACGAATATAGAAAGGACAAACACTAAGCAACAAGCTGAAGAGATAACTGCAAATGACCCAGAGGTCGATAGCAAAACACCATTATTAAATAGTTTCATTGCAGAAACCAGAGAATTTAGCGAAAAGGATTCATTGATAGAAAGTGGTTCTGTTTTGTTAGCTTAAGTAATGTGTTTCACTGATGTTTAAAAAATCAACTATTTTCCTTACATTATACAAAGATAAATTTTATAATTTTATACTTTCAAAATATAAGCAAAGCCAGCCGGAGACAAATGTAAAATGGAGTAAGAAAATCCTTAGCTCTTTGTTTAAACCTTTTTTCTCTATCTCTATTTTCAAGGGTTAACTTGAGCTCAATAGACAATCGAATGTTGATTTTAATTTCTCTCTAACATTTTTATGTATCGTTTTTAATTAAGAAAATATTATAATTATATAACATTTCATTTAAGTAGTAGAAAAAAATAACACCACCGATATGCAAAGAAATTAGTTTAAAAGTTTAAATGTAAATCAACATTGATCGTTTAAAGTTTTGCGGGGAGGACAAACTTTCAGACTGTAATCTTATTTGTGATGGATGCTTGTGATTTAAATTAGTTGAAAGTTATTATTTTTTTTGAATAAATTAAATATGTTAAGTAAATTTAATTTTCTTTAAGTTATTGCGTAATTGATAACATAGTGTATGGGCTTTGATTGAAATGTAAGTCATAGAAATTGAACATTATTCTCGCCTGTTTCATGTTTTCTACTAGTAAGTCCTTGTCCTCCCAGCATCATTTAACAATATATTGCATTTAGCGAATAGCACACAAATAGCTGTAAGTAATTCAGATCTCTACATGTTAGTTAAGAATGTAATGAATACTAACAAATAAATTACCTAGGGACTACTTTTAGTGCATTAAATGTATTGTGATTTAGGTTGCTATGCATAGCTTTTGAGTCTGTGTTGCTTTATTTATATCTACACATACTTAATATCCAAAATTATTTGTCAACAAATAAACAAAATATTGTTTAAAACATGTAGACAAACCAGAGAAGAAAAAACTATTTAATAAAAATTAACTTTAATTTGAGTCAATTTATCTTTACAAATTAGCAGACCAACCAATCTCTAAATCAGTTAAATATTGAAGGATTTTTAGCTTGGTCAAAGCTTTTCTATTCTTGGGTAGCCGTTGGAAGTACCCCACAAGCGACAGAGCAAAATGTTTATCTTCTTCGTAGTCATGGTTTGCTGTCGTCACTTTCACAATTTCATTTGGTTTTGGCTCAAATATTTCAACTTCGTTTTGGCTCGATACAATCTCTAGTTCGTCCGAATTGGAGCTTTTATCAATGGTTGAAGAATCTACTTCCTCGCAGTTGTTTTCGTGTTGGTCCTCCTTCAAAGTGTGCTCTTCGTGGTGGAGGCTTAGTCCGCAACTTTCAGTTGACAGATGATAATCTAATATATTAAAGTTGTCCTCACTATGCTCTTCAGTACCATCATTATCCTGTTTTTCGTTAGATGGTAGTACCACCATATCTTCAAGGAACTGTGAATTGTTGGCCCCCACAGTAATTTTTTCTATCATAAGATTAGTTTCACACTTTTGGTCTTCACCATTCTTGCGGCAATCGTGCCATCTGAAATAACAACGGGTCATTTTTTGAGCAATGTGTATTACAAGACTACTGCAAGTTAACCTTGGCTTTTTGGACTCTGGCTGTGATGACTCAAATTCGATAGGAACTGCATGTTTCCTTAATATCTTTCTATTAAACTGACTCCGTATGTCACCTTCTTGAAAATGATTTTCACAGAAGAACCGGTTCGCTTTATCACTGATGTTAATCAAAGCTTTGTTTCCTGAGTTCTTAATCCAGGTACTCCGGCGACTATCGCTTGGTAGCCGAAAAAATGCAATGCTCCCACAGGGTAATTTGGCGCAAAGGCAGTTTTGATATGCACACATAAGAGACATTTATAATGTTTTATATGAACTATCTATTTTTTATGAACTATCTATCCCAAATACGCTACAAACTACGAGCCCTCTTACAGCAACGGATGACATCTCGAATGTCAGAAATAACCATTAACAAAAGAGTACTAGATTTTTATATAAGTGCTACGGGTGGTATATGTTACAATATATATGTTTGTTGTAGAACGAGTGTAATAAACACGGAATTACTGTACGGGTCTTATGTGTTCAAATATGTGATGTAGTGATTAAGTGAAATAATGTTTGAAACCTAGATGTATTTTAGAATCAATTGCTTCTTATATTCACGAGTTCAAAAGTCATCCATTTCAAACGTTTGAATTCATTTAACTAAATTTTTGGCACTGAGACGAGGAAATTTTATCGTGAATTCAAAGAGTGAGAGGATTCAATTAAGAAGAAAACGGAAACGTCAAAGACATGCAATGAAAATACTACCACTTTCTGCCTCGTAAACTTGATTCAATTTTTGGGGCATACAGAAAAATTCCCTTTGCTATTATTATTATTCTTCCCTGTCTTATTGTCTTCGAATATTTGGAAGAATATAAAAAAAAAAATTAAAAAGTACTGGCACTGCTGCTTGACATCATTTTTAGTACTTGTCAAAACCAACAACAACGAATGTCAATCAGTTGACAGCTTTGAAATTTCTATGCAAAAAAAATCAATTTTACAATTTCTTATATTTCGGAAAGTTATTCTTTAACGAGTCCAAAGTAACAATTATTTACTGTTCGCAAGATAGTTAATCATAGAATGCGTGTCACAATATTTTACATACATTTTCCTTGTAGATTCTCTTCGTGTCATTGTGCACTTGTGTAAATGGTTCATTGCCCAAATTGGAAAATGATTAAACTATCTACAAAATAAATTTCTATCATTATTTTAATATTATATACAATATTAATAAAAGAAATCAGTATTATCAGAGTGTGTCGTGGTGTACAATTTGTCAATTTTAAATGCGTTCTGTTCTATCAGACGAGAAAAAAACAATACAAGAATTTTAAGCCAATTTTTGTTGAGTTAAAAATAGATGATCAAAGTCATAAAATCTCGCTAATTTTTTTTTGTCGTTTCTGTGTATCAACGAATTTTCTTGAACGTGCAACATTTAATCTTTGTTTCGCAGGTAAGAGGATGTCTTTGAAACCAAAAGTCGTGAATTTCTATGTTGTTTGGCATGATCTGCGTGAGACAGTGGAGGCTGTGGTAACACTTCGTTATGTCCCTCGAGATGTATGGAACAATAGATTTAGGTAAATAGAGTACACCTTATAAACATTTTTTCTTTACGTGCTCATCGCTGTTTTTTTCCTAAGCGATGTTTACGCTCTCTGTGTGGCTCATCCAGAGCCCTTGGCCGAAAAACTATATTATGAGACGAAACAGTTCTTGGAGAACCATGTACAAAGCATGCTGGCTAGCAAGGTTTCTCCACAGCATCCGTCTATATCAGGTGATTTAAACCAATCGGATTTGTTGCAAAGATATTACGACACATGGTCTGAGTACAGCCAGGGAATTCTCTATTTGGACAGGTTATATTTGTAAGTTGACAAAATTCAAAAAATTGGTATCAAAATTGAAGGTGTTCTATTTTGAAGATATCTGAATCAACAACACATTAAGAAGCAAAAGCTATCGGACGCGGATATTTCATATTGTAAACTTTGTCCTGAAACACATGAGCTCAAGGAAATAGGCGAATTGGGTATACTAACTATCTTATTGAATTTGTTTCTTAATCAAATATTCCATTTAAGGTCTTGACATATGGCGGATTTATATGGTTGAGTCACTCGGAAAAGATCTTGTTAAATATATTCTCGAAGGAATCAAAGCAGATCGGCATGGTAGCCCTAATGTCAACTCTCACCGTGTAAAAATTATACACGGAGTTATACAAAGTTTCGTGCAGGTCCAAGACTATAAAAAAACAGGTTCACTGAAATTGTACCAGGATCTATTCGAAACACCTATGCTCGTAGATAGTGCCGAATATTACAACAGTGAGGCTTCAAAATTATTGCAAAGGTGCTCGGTTAGTGAATATATGGAGGAAGTAATAAAAATTTTAGACGACGAAAACAAACGGGCTCAAAGGTTCCTCCACTTGAGGTAAGTTTAGAATTAATTCATAATGCTACTATTAATTCTCTTTTAAAGTTCTATAGCTAAACTGCGTAAACAGTGTGAAGAAGGCTTCATAAATGATCGTTTGGACTTTCTCTACTCGGAATGCAAAGAAATGGTGTCCCAAGAAAAACGTAAGGACCTTCGCAACATGTACATTGTGCTTAGACCGATTCCGGACCGCCTCAAAGGGCTGCTCATACAGACATTTTTGGACCACATAAAAAACGAAGGCATCGAAACGATATCAACGTTAAAAGGCGAAAACATGCATATTCAATTCGTTGAAAATATGCTTAAAGTTCATCAAAAATACCAAGAGTTAATTGCTGATGTCTTTGAGAATGACTCGTTGTTTTTGAGCGCATTGGACAAAGCTTGCGCTAGTGTAATTAACCGACGTCCGAATGATCGGCAGCAATGCCGAAGTGCAGAACTAGTCGCGAAATACTGTGATACTTTGCTTAAAAAGTCTAAAACGTCAGAGACAGAGATCGATGCGAAGCTTACAAATAATATAACAATATTTAAGTACATTGAAGACAAGGATGTTTATCAGAAATTCTACAGTCGAATGTTGGCCAAAAGGTTTGCTTAATGACCATAGAAAAAAAAAAATTATATATTGAATTTTTAGATTGATTCACGAACAGTCACAGAGCATGGACGCGGAAGAAGCTATGATCAATAGGCTTAAGGTGAATTCTTGTGCTATTTAATTACTTTCAAATGACTCAAGGTGAAAATTTAATATTCGCAGCAAGCATGCGGATACGAATTTACAAATAAATTGCACAGAATGTTCACAGATATATCCTTGTCTGCGGATCTTAACAACAAATTTAACAGCCACTTAAAAAAGGAAAATACAGATTTAGGTGGTGAATCTACTTGTTTTTTCTTCCTTTTTAATTCATTGAAAATATATCTCATCCTAGGTATAAATTTATCAATTAAAGTTCTTCAAGCGGGTGCATGGCCTTTAGGTCCAACACAGGTTCAAATACCGTTTGCTGTTCCACAAGAATTCGAAAAATCTATACGAATGGTTGGTTCCACAAAGTATCTCTTTTTTTGCATTATGAGAGAATTATGATAAAAGCGTTTTTATATGATATAATACTGGAAATCGATTACTACAAGTACATTTTTTATCTTGTCTCTTTAGTTTGAGAATTTTTACCACACATCGTTCAGTGGGCGAAAACTAACGTGGCTCCATCATCTCTGCCATGGCGAACTTAAAATTGGCTTTCTTAAAAAAACGTACATTGTCACAATGCAAACGTACCAGATGGCGATGCTATTACTCTTTGAAACTTGCGATTCATTAACTTGCAAAGAAATTCAAACAACTCTGCAGCTTAACAATGAAACCTTCCAAAAGCACATGCAATCTCTCATAGAGTCGAAGTTGTTATTGGCGAACTCAGAAAGTTTAGAAGGCGATACGAAAATTGACTTGAACTTCGAGTACACAAACAAAAGAACAAAATTCAAAATTACTGCAGCCTTACAAAGAGAAACTCCTCAAGAGGTACTGCTTTATATTTCATTCCATCGGTTGCAAATTAAAAAAAAATAAACTTAATAGATTGAACATACTATGAGTGCTGTGGATGAAGATCGCAAGCTCTATCTGCAAGCAGCTATTGTGAGAATCATGAAGGCCCGAAAAGTTTCCCGACATAACGCATTGGTTCAAGAGGTAAAAGCAACATAATTCGGTTCAAAAATAATACTCAATAAACTTTCCTCTTAAAGATTCTATCTCAATCAAAAGTTAGCTTTACGCCCAGCATTTCAATGATCAAGAAATGCATTGAATCTCTCATCGACAAACAATACATTGAAAGAACCCCCAACTCAGGCGATGGGTATAGTTATGTTGCATAAGCAGGATTTATGGTAGGCGTTTACACGATGTTAAAGCATGTTTGGAAAATGAAGAAAGATATCTGATCTTGATCGAAAGATGATTTCAATAAAATAAAAGAGACTCTTTTTTTTAAATGTAAAACAATTGTTTGCTTTTTTCTCCTTTCTCACATTTTATATTAATCTTAATAAACTGACATTGTGGCAAAAGCACCACACTATTTAATTTGGAAGCAGTTATCCGCATTGCGACACTGCTCGTCATTTTCTTAATTTTTTTAAAAGTCTATATTAAACTTTTCAGTTTATTTTTACTGGTTTCGGCACAACAGACCTAGAAGGATCGGGCCATCTCCTGAAAAACAGGTTTAAATATAGGCAAAATAAACAAATTTTTTTATTATATTAATATATCCTTTTATTTATTTTTTCTTTCTATATGTTGGTATATATATGTATATATACACATATAGATTTATAAATTTTATTTATTCATGTTTATATGAAAGAAAGCACATGCATACGCATATGTTTATGCCAACATATAAATGTATGCAAATATTGTTTTTTTAAGTAGTGGGAAAAACTAGATTTATTCCATATCAATTTGCAATTTAATTTTGTTTATATGTATAATAATAGCTATATTAATAATAATTACTAACAGTTAATATAATAGGCTAATTAATTAATTTAGTTCTTGTTTCATTAATATATTTATCATATTCGGTATTAATATAAATGGCAATGTAATTTTTTTAATTTGTATATTTCCTTCTTTAGTTATTAATACTTAATGTTTGTTTTTTGAAGTAGGTAGTAGATTAATTGCATGATAACGATGAAATTAAATTTATCATTCTCACATTCTTGTTTTACAATAAATAAGTTGATTACAGTTAAAGTATTCATAATTTTCTTCAGTTTTCGTTATATCTATTATACATTGATAAATGTAACAACATTTTGGTTAGTCTATCATTTTAAAGTTTATTTATTTCAATATCATACGATGAAAACCCTAATAATTACATACATTTATCGATTTATTTTGTTAGCAGTGAATGAGTTTGTCGTTATAGTCAATTTGATACCAACTCGATATAAATCTTATTTGTATGCAACAAATTATATTAATAAACAATAACTATTGCAACAAATAATGATTTGCTAAATATAGACAGGTGATTACAATATATGTTTATCTTTTTAGTTTCCAATCAATTGTTTTTATCCATGATCAATGATGATGTTGCGATTTATTTGATTTTTCTTTATATATAATCAATAATAATTTCATTTATAGTGTACACGATAAGAATGGGGTTTCATCAAAACAAGTATGTCAAGATCATGTTAAGCAATTAATTACAAAAGTTTAAAACAAAAAAGTATATTGCAGATTCTATAATAATTTGTCTGCGGAAAAGTGAAATTTTACTAGTCAAAATCGATAACTGTGAAACAAATTTAAACTTTTGATAAATATATGCGTATGTAAGTTAAATCAAATTGCGAATTAGTATAAATTATTGTTGCTGCCAATGAAGAAAATAAAATATTAGAGAGAGAGAGAGACAAAGACAGATATACATGTGATAATGCGTATTTGTTTGGATGGTTAAGGTACATTTGGAAACTAAATTTAATAAATACCGGTAATGACTAGACTGCATTTTTTTCGTGGCCCGAAAACTATGGGTTTTATATATACTTGCAAATTTGTGCTAACTGAATTTCATCACATTCATACAAATGTTTACAAATTCATTATAGATTATTATTGAAATTGTTTTATAGCTTGGTTTGCATTATTTATTTAAATATACTTGGG
Source organism: Orthonevra nobilis (assembly GCA_963555765.1). Taxonomy (NCBI): domain Eukaryota; kingdom Metazoa; phylum Arthropoda; class Insecta; order Diptera; family Syrphidae; genus Orthonevra; species Orthonevra nobilis. Next base: position 85,087,002 of record OY743226.1, read on the forward strand.
TTAATATAGTTTCTTTTTTGCTTCTTTTTGGTCTATTAATTATTTATTAAGTATGAAACATACGCTTGTACACGGCTTTTAGTTTTTCAATATTATATAATGTTTTGCAAGTATTTCTATTCATATACAAATATGTAGTTATGTATGTATCTGCCATTAGATATGATTTAAGCTTATATTTTTAAGTAAAATTTAGTAAGTCAGAAAAATATAACAATAATTGTTAATAGCACTTTGATGGATTGTTTTCTTTTTATTATTATTATTTTATTTCTACTGGTATGAATGCTTGTTTGAGACAGTTCGAAAGTTGGGGATATTTTTTCTTTTTTCTTCCGTTGAACAACTCATAACATAGTATTTGATTAACAAATTAAATCGGTGTTAGTAAGATTCTTTAGCTAAATACAACTCAAAAGATAGTTCGAGCACATGTATATTTTCTAAATTTATACTATATTAACAATGTTGGTAACGACTTAAGCAAATTAAACACAATAAGAAATCTTTAGGGTAGCTCCATCTATATAATATATACTTTATTAGAATTTTCTAAAAAAAAAAACGGAAACCATTTAAAAAAAAAACAATAAGTTAGATTAATTAGGCTGGTTTTTATACAACAAAAACAAAAGCAATTCATTTACTTTCCTGCAAGTAAAAGCAAATTTGCTCATTTGCATGCATCAGTTCGCTTCAGGCAGATAAAAGTCGTTCTTTAAATTTCTGTAAAATACCCAGAAACCAGATTCCGATAAAAAAAAACAAGTTTAATGATAATCTGCGAATACAAAAGTAAAATTTTACAAACCGAATTATCCAGAAAGCGGTGTTAGCCACGTAATTAAATTTAACAAATCCAATAGAACAATTTATGCAGAGTTACCACAAACCAAGAAAAATAAATTAGCTTAGTTAACAATCATATATCATTTTGGGTATCGAAAACCGAGTTTAGTAAGGTCGTCTTCCATTTTCAGAGTAAAGCAGGTCATATGTTTCAGTCATGAACAGAAAGTCCAAATTCAAATTGTGAAAATTATTTTTTGTGACATTATATATTTTTTTTGAAGTTGCTTAAGTTTCGCGCAGCTTAAAAATTGCATCGTTAAAATATTTAAAAAAACTGTTTTCTAATAGAATTATTATTGTTTTCGATTACAAATACTTTCTTTAAGAAATAATATGTAAATGATTTTTTTTATTGTTTAATACTTTGCCTTTGTGTTAATGTTGTTTAAGTTTTGACCAACGATGAAGATATGGATAAAATGCATTACGTTTTCAATGTTTTAGGATCAATAATAATATTATTTACATAACAATGGAAAACAATTGCTTTATCTGTTGTAATTAAAAACACTACTTTTTGTTCTTCGATGTTTTTCATTCTCAGGAGGATGTTTGTTGATTTTGTTCAGTGGCTTAATTTTTGAGTTGTTTTAAATTATTTGTCTTTATAGTTGTCATTTCCCTTTAATTGGTATAAAAATTATGTTCATATATATATATACATATATATATATATATGTATATATACATATATATATGTTGTTTTGTGCTTCATTTTTGTTTAGCAAGAAACAATAACACCTACAGATTAATGTTATCAATACATTAAGATATTAAATTAATGTATAAAAACCTAGTAGATTCACTAATCACTAGCCTCACGATTTTTTTTGCATTTGAACGTTGAGCAGATATTTTTGTTTCCCAACTTTTTTTTATGGATAAAGTTCTTTTGAGTGTTTGTTTCTTTTTAAGAAATATTCATTCGTCACTCATTGTTGAGAGACTGGCGTTGGATCAAGACTTATTGAGTTGCTCAGTTTCAGGCCGTCGTTCAGTGGCAACTTGGAGGAGATTATTAAACTCAATATCGAGTGTTTGACGTGCCTTTAAAAGAAAATTTAAATGAACATTCTAAGGAATGAAGAGTAAGATAAATTTAATGTTAACCTGTGTATTTTGTGTAGGAATTTGCAATGCTAAAGCCATTGCATTTGCGTCGAAACTTTCATCTAATGCTATTAAAGCACCATGCACACCCGACTCTAAAAGATTATTGCCGTATTCCTTGTAACAAAACTATATTAATATACAATCTATCAACAAATGCAACGCATGTAATCTACCTTCAGCCCAATAGTGCACACCCATCGAATCACTCGCTCATTACTCCATACTATGCAATCACACATGGCATTCTCTGAAATCTTTCGACGCCGTTCTAGCTCGTTGCGATCATAGTTCAGTCTTTTAAGACAAGAAATACCATACTGTAAGCTAGTTCGGTGAAAACTATCCACCATTTTTAATTGGCCCCGTAAATCCTTCTTTGTGAGATGATCGAGCATTCGTGCGTCGACTAAGCATTCCATAAAAGTGGTACGATACTGTGGTAAGCCGAGACCAGGAAGCCAATAGTTGCCAATCCATTCATGGTTCATATCCCCTAAAGAAAAAGGTCAAATATTAAATGAACGCTTGTTCTTGAATAAAGTCTACATACCAAAGGCAAGTGTTGTGCGAGATGTTTGAGGAGCTGATGGTGATGTTAAGGAGACCATCTCCTGAATGGCAAGACGAAGTTTCAGTCTATGCAGGGGATTACTGATTCCTAAGAACAAATTTATATTTCTTTTAGTATTTGGGCGCAAAATAAAGTTTGCAATTGTTTTGTACCAATTTCCCTCTGAATTTCTGTATCACTTAAGGCGCTCATAATCGCACCAGACTTTACGTTAGCTCTGCACGCAGCTACATACCAAGCTGGCATACCAACCCACAATTCCAACCACGCAACTATTGTTGGTCCATTCCATAATGCAAATGGTGTTCCAGCCTTCATAGCTTCACCCAATAAATCATTACGATAGTCGTGTTCTCTGTAAAGCCATAAGTATTTTTAATATATTAAAAGAATCAATTAAAAAAAACTTGCTTCTTTTGTCTGCCATAATCTACAGACGATATTTTGCCTGGCATGCCGACCAAACCAGGCGCCTTTCCCCCCGATAAGCTCATAGTATCATAGTTTGAATCAATATCACTCATTGTCATCGATAAATTTCCTATTGACATCATGCTGGCAGAGCCATCAGGCATTGAATCTTTTACACCTTTAACTTTATCTTTTTTACTAAAGAATCGGCCCAGGCTCGATTTAATTCCTTTCTTTTTCTGTACAGATGTCACCACATCTCGATTAACGCTAGATGTCGGTGTTTGAAGCATGTGCATGGAACCCATTGTGTTGTAATGACGCAATGACTCTTGACTTCCATGACGTGAACTCAGGGGTGAAGGTCCGTAGTTCTGGTAACCCGATCTACTGCTAAATAAAAAAAATTAACAAATTCAATATGCACATCGTTAAAGAAGAAAACGCAGTGTTATGATAATTAGTGCTAACATCGTGTAAAGAAGAGACTGATAAGCAACGTATGATTATTAACCTTATATTATTTGGTCCTTGACTTGGCGGCAATCCCATTGATCTTCTGTGTGTGGTTAAAAGCAAGAATGTGTTAGTTGCATGATGCGATATTATAAATAACACACAACTGAATCTGAGAGCATACGTATGCATGGCTTTACTTACCTTCGTAACTCCTCTTGACTATGAGCTAACGCTTGTGCTACTCTTTCCAAGCGCATTGATCTAGCGGTTAGTGGTGAAGCAGCACCCCCTGAACTGGAATCACCGGTCATTGCCATAGCATGCAGTTCCTCCCTGGACACTTCTGACGAAAGAGCTGGTAGATTAAGCTGCAAATGTCAATACGCATTTATTTACAAACAATTTGAACCTACAAGAGGATGTATGTTAATAAAACAAACAATTGTAGTTAGTGGCCAAGCATTAAAGCGGTCCAGCTTGAGGAATTGTACAATATATATATCTAAAAATTATGTTTTGTTTATTTTAATAAGTAGATTATGATATATAAGTGATAAGACATCGTAAGATTTAAGGAAGGCAGCAAGCAAACAATTTGTTTTCGTGCAAAGCAGGAAACGTAACTTTTTTCACTATAATGCTTTAAAATTGAATATGTATACATATATATATATATATGTATATATATAAATAAAGACAATATTTGAAATTAAATAACGAATGCGTGTTACATTTGCAAAAACAAAAAGTTTTTTACAAAAGAGAATTGTTTCAATTGTTTAAAAAAAAAAAAAAAAATACTTGTATACGTATTTTCAACAGAAGGGAACCTACGATTCAATGTTTATAGAATAGTCGAACAACGCATCAGAATATTACTCAAAAACATTTTATGACTTCATATTGTACTCTTGCAATTGTATGTATGTTTAGGATTAAGTGTGTTAAAATTAATAATACCAAATTAAAAGACAAAAAAATAATATTTATCAGGGAATGACGTAAATCTTGAAAACATAGATAAAGAAGGTCAAATTCGAGAGATACTATATCTTAGTAGCACATCATATGCTAATACCTGGCTCGAAGGAAGAGACTCAGACAATTGGCCAGGGCTGAGAGAGACCGTATATTGCTGGAGATGAGCTGGAGACATGGAGGCTGGTGCCTGTAATTTTTTTTTTCGAACAAAAAAAAACAAAATGGAAGACGTAAAAAAATATAAAAAATTATACACTTAAATGTATCTGAAGTATATGAAGAAAAGAATGAATGATAATCGAAAGGTTTTGCCTGCAAAGGGGCTCGAACCAAGAAGGAAGTTGTCCCTTTGGAAAAAAACTAAAGAATTAATCTATAGTCAAGATAACTAACCGTATGATACTTATGGAGATAATCCCTATTTGGACTGTTGGGTGTACTACGCCCGCTAAGTGGTGGACTTTGTCTGTCCATGGAACGACCTCGTGCTAACAGATTCACATGCTCCAAACTGCCGACTCTGGACTCCAATTCCTCGGCTCGTGCCTCCGTTGACTGCTTCTCTTCCTGTATTAACCTTTAAAAGGGAAGTTTAAAGAGCAATTAGCACGTTTAAATATCGTTTTTTTAAAAAAAAAAAAACCTAATTTCATTGTTAATGGCATCCAGTTGTTCCTGTAACATCATTGCAAGTGTTTGTGCGTCCGTGTGACCAGTTGGAGACATTAGTTCAGCGGCACTAAAGAGACCATCATTATCATCGCAATCTTGCCCAGCGGATAAGTCGAACGCGGCTTGAACATTCGATAAAGCGTGTGCCTGTTGAAGTTTGCTCCATTCCTATCGAAAATTTGTTCGACTTAACTCTTCTTTACAAAAATATATATATCTCGCTTACCTGCTCAGCTAAACTGCGGGCAAATTGTTCATTATCCTCCATTCTTTGCTTATTTCGGCGTAACGAATGTGTATCAAAACTTGTATGGGAGGTACTTCTCGAAAAAGCTGTTCCATCAACAACGCTGCTGGGTGATAAACTACGAGTCAAAGCATCTGTCTGTTGTATATTGTAAGCAATCTCTTGCTGCAGTAATTGCCGTTTGAAATTCTCAATTTCAAGCCTAGTCTTAGAGAGTTCCTTCATGATTTCGCTCTTCTCGTGATGTAGTTCTTCTGCCAATTTTCGTGCCTTTTCTAGCTCCTGTGTCAACATGTTTTTTTCGTCCAAAGCATGCATACGCTCTTTCAAATGAACCTGGAGGCGTTCATTAGACTCCGATAGTAACTTGTCTACCGTCGACGATAATCGCATATTATGCTCTTCATTCATTTTAAGCCTTTGGTTAAGGCGCATAACTTCAGCGTTCTTTTCGTCCAGGTTCGTCTCCAATCGCTGAATACGATCTTCAGCCGAACCATGTCGTTCTTGTGCCTAAGACAAATTCAAAAATCACATTATGTATGCAATAAAAGCAATATGTCGGGCCTTAACCAGGCACATTGAATTGAAAGAAAATGAGAAATGATACAAAAAACGTTTGGGAAACGTTTATTTCATTTAAATTAATCATGATCACAAATAGATAATAATAGCGAAAAAAAAAAATTGCTACTTATAGTATGCTTCTATATAAAGCAAAAAAAATATGAATTTGAAAACAAGGAGTGAAGGAATTGTAAATGAGATGAAAGGGAAAAGTTCAAGTTTCAATACGGTAGAAAACATGCAGTTTACCTGAAAATAATGTTAACAAGAACTTCCTGATGGGAAGTTAATAAACTGGCTTTCTGTTGTTTTATTATGTAAATGTTTTGATTTATTCTTCAGATTGTAATGAGCGAGGGAATTTGATGCACGGATAAATTATATGAAAATAATATGAACAATTTCCGTGTGCAGTGTCAAAAAAGATGTTTTCTTTTGCAGTATTTGACTTTTAAGGGTTTTTTTTGTCATAATCCATTAAGTGTAAAATCCTATAAATCAGTTGTGCAGTTGATTGAAAATAAAACTTAAATCGAAAAAGGCAACATATGCAAGCAAATAATTGCTGCATTCTATTGAGGCTTGTCAGAAACACAATTTAATGTCTATATAAAAAAAGAATGTGATTCAACAATACAGTGAGTTGTAAAATTACATATATGGATATATTGCAACGGTGGATTGCTTAGTTATATCATCAAAATAATTAAAGTTTCTTAGTTCAAATTTGGTCCCACATTATACAATAAATATAAAAAATATGACATTCATTCGTATTTAAATCAACTAATAACAAAAAAAAATACTTAAGAAAGATTTTACCAATTCTGTTTGTATGTGAAAATATTTGCTTCTCGTTTAAATACACAAAACACATTTCGCTAGTCCAGTCAAACGAGTACAATAATTGAAGAAAAACATCTTATTTGACATGTTGGTGAACCTGCCTACCTTATTTCCTACCTGAGTTAGCGCCTCCATGCGTGCCTTCAACTGCTCTTCCATATCAGGCACTTTTGCTTGTTGCGCTAGCTTTTGTTCGGATAGTTCCAATTTTTCTTGAATAGCTGCGATCTTTTCCTCGTGTAACTACAAAAAAGTGTAAAAAAAAAACACAAAGAAAACATGGGAAAAGTGGATTGACAAATGGATCAGTTGTTAGAAAGAAAGCCTTTTTTTGTTCTCTTTAGAGTTTTACAGCCTTCTACATGCTCTATCAGGTTTTTATTAGTCACCATAAGCATTGATTTTATTTACAACTTCTTTGGTGCAACTTCAAAGTTATAAACATAATTGTTCTCCTCGAATATTTGATTTTAAAAAAGTTATTGAATGGTCCTTAGTAATACCAACAATTTGTTTTATTTGGTTTTTATAAACAGTGGTTAAAACGGGCTGTGGGCGTATTTTAATTTGGAATAAAAACCTGTGCATCGGAAAATATTTTACCTTGAGTTGTGCCTCTTTGTGTCTGAGTTCTTGTTCGAGTTTCTCATTGAGATCATGTAGGGATGTGGATTCTCGCTGAGCATTGAGATAGCGCTTTTCCAGGGTGGCTATTCTTTCCTCTTGATCTTCTTTTTGTGCAACATTTTCGCGTAAGTCTCGCTGTAACTTTGAACATTGATCTAGAGACTTTGAAAGATCTTTCTGATTTTTTCCCAGGTTATCCTCAAGCTCGTTAATCCTGCTATTTAAGTCGGATACACGGCGTTGCCATTGCGAAAGTTCAGCAGTCTAGGAAGCACTCTTGATATTATTGGTTTTATTTGAGAAAAATTATCGTTCATTTACTTGTTTTTCGATGATGATTTGCAGTTCATGAGTTTTCGCTGAATAATCAACACTGTCTGCTGCATCACCATTAAATCCTCCTCCACCCTACACCAAAATATAATAATAAATAAGCTGTTTATACTTGGTTGAACTAAGATTCATACCTTTTCCACGGAACCGTTCTCATTCTTGCCATCACTGCTGTGTTGTATTGCGCCGGATTTATACTGTTGAAGCTGTTTACAACACGAAACAATTACTCTTTAAATTGGATAAGATAAGGTAATATAAAGCTTGTGCTACCTCATCTTTGGTTGAATTTAACTCCTCCTCAAGGGCAGTATTTTTTTCTATTGACAGTCGTAGTCTTTCCCTTACCTAACCAATGTTGAGGACAATTTTCAATAATAAGAAAAACATAAATTTTAACACACCTTCTCGTCCAATGCCTTGTGGTGCTCAAAGAGACTTTTTAAAGCTTTTAATACTTCCACCTCACTGGAGACACCACTCTGTGCAGCGGCCTGTCTTTTAACTACTGTCATACGTAGAGAACGCTCATGTCTCGACACCAAACATTCGAGGTGTTCCAAAAGCAGCTGCAAAGTGTAAGCATTGTTTTAATAGGTTACAAAAGTGTTTTCGACTCGATACAATTTCAATAAAGTTTTCAGAAAGAACTTGCTCCTGAATACATATTACGAGAGTATACTGAGCGGCTATACCAAGCCAAAAATATACGTATACAAAATATACGTGTACATAAATTTATTCTTTTAAAAAATACTTAAGTTGAACTTAATAATTGTGTTCCCATCACTATTCATAAAATTTGATAGTGTCAAAATTGAATATCGTATAGTGATTGTGTTTTCTATTCTTCGCTGGATAATTTTAACGGCATCAAACAATGTTTAGTTAGGTGGTGGTCTGTTTTTTTTATCATATTCAAAAAACATATTTCATTGACTTACCCTTGTGTTATTGCGTTCTGCTTTGAGTTCAGCTATTTCCTCATCCCTTTCCAATAAAGTTTCCCTGGCTTGCGTTAGTTCTTTTGTGAGGGTAGCGAACTCCTGAAATAATTGAACACAAAGACTGCAGTTTAAATAAATATGTAAAAAACGAACATGGAATAAGAATCCATCCTGGTTACGAGTGTAATAAATGACCCTGATATTCTCAGTGTTCAATGAAAATATTGCCAAATCGATATAGAAGATAGAAATATAACTTAGCAATATACCTTGTTATATCGCTCAATCCAAAAAGAAACTTGAATCTTTTTTTTTTCGTTTCCCACTTTCGAACATTCTGTCAAATGCACACACCACATGATTGTTTTACGCTTTTCCATAGTCCGAATTCCTACTTATTTTACTTTAAAAGACTAAAGCATCGAAATTGAAGAGTTATCGTTCGTCGCAGAACTGAACTAAACATCCTGCAAACTACAAGTTGATCGCTCAGAGGTTTTTAGGTCTTTGTAGATCTAAAATTGCCAACACCTCATTATCCTGTGATTTTTAAAAAAAAGGATTTTTATATTCAACCGACATCAACTAACATCATCTTCCCAGCCATCGTAGGTCAAACAAATTTCAAAGAACCACGACAAGATTTTATAGATAACAAGGTAAGTAAGTATATATTGCACCATAATATTATATGAAAAATTATTTTGTGAACTCATTACTCCATTTATCATTGTTCCATTCCATTTATTGGTCGGTTAACCATACGTGCTATATCAAAGCTTGGTTGGGATGCTTGTTACTTTTCCTGCGTTTCTGGGCGCCTGGTGATCTGATCGGATTTTATGCAACATCCTCTTGTTTTTGTTTACTTTGCCGTTCAAGTTTTGAACCAGTTTTCTGCCTGGCTGTGATATTAAATCGTGGTTGGGATGCTTGTTACTTTTCCTGCGTTTCTGGGCGCCTGGTGATCTGGTCGGATTTTATGCAACATCCTCTTGTTTTCGTTTACTTTGCCGTTGAAGTTTTGAACCAGATTTCTGCCTGGCGTGCTATATCAAACCGTGGTTGGGATGCTTGTTACTTTTCCTGTGTTTCTGGGCGCCTGGTGATCTGGCCGGATTTTATGCAATATCGGCCAGATATCTGCAGTTCTGGTTTCGTTTTTGTTTACTTTGCCGTTCAAGTTTTGAACCGTATTTTTGCCCGGCTGCGATATTAAATCGTGGTTGGGATGCTCGTTACTTTTCCTGCGTTTCTGGGCGCCTGGTGATCTGGTCGGAATTTATGCAACATCCTCTTGTTTTCGTTTACTTTGCCGTTCAAGTTTTGAACCAGATTTCTGCCTGGCGTGCTATATCAAACCGTGGTTGGGATGCTTGTTACTTTTCCTGTGTTTCTGGGCGCCTGGTGATCTGGCCGGATTTTATGCAATATCGCCCAGATATCTGCAGTTCTGGTTTCGTTTTTGTTTACTTTGCCGTTCAAGTTTTGAACCATACTTTTGCCTGGCGTGCTATATCAAAGCGTGGTTGGGATGCTTGTTACTTTTCCTGCGTTTCTGGGCGCCTGGTGATCTGGTCGGATTTTATGCAACATCCTCTTGTTTTTGTTTACTTTGCCGTTCAAGTTTTGAACTAGATTTCTGCCTGGCGTGCGATATTAAATCGTGGTTGGGATGCTTGTTACTTTTCCTGCGTTTCTGGGCGCCTGGTGATCTGGCCGGATTTTATGCAATATCGGCTTATTTTTGTTTACTTTGCCGTTCAAGTTTTGAACCAGATTTCTGCCTGGGGTGCGATATTAGAGCGTGGTTGCGATGCTTGTTACTTTTCCTGCGTTTCTGGGCGCCTGGTGATCTGGCCGGATTTTATGCAATATCGGCTTGTTTTTGTTTACTTTGCCGTTCAAGTTTTGAACCAGATTTCTGCCTGGGGTGCGATATTAGAGCGTGGTTGCGATGCTTGTTACTTTTCCTGTGTTTCTGGGCGCCTGGTGATCTGGCCGGATTTTATGCAATATCGGCCAGATATCTGCAGTTCTGGTTTCGCTTTTGTTTACTTTGCCTTTCAAGTTTTGAACCAGGTTTCCGCCTGGCGTGCGATATTAAAGCGTGGTTGGGATGCTTGTTACTTTTCCTGTGTTTCTGGGCGCTTGGTGATCTGGCCGGATCTTATGAAATATCGGCCAGATATCTGCAGTTCTGGTTTCGCTTTTGTTTACTTTGCCGTTCAAGTTTTGAACCAGATTTCTGCCTGGCGTGCTATATCAAACCGTGGTTGGGATGCTTGTTACTTTTCCTGTGTTTCTGGGCGCCTGGTGATCTGGCCGGATTTTATGCAATATCGGCCAGATATCTGCAGTTCTGGTTTCGTTTTTGTTTACTTTGCCGTTCAAGTTTTGAACCAGATTTCTGCCTGGCGTGCTATATCAAACCGTGGTTGGGATGCTTGTTACTTTTCCTGTGTTTCTGGGCGCTTGGTGATCTGGCCGGATCTTATGAAATATCGGCCAGATATCTGCAGTTCTGGTTTCGTTTTTGTTTACTTTGCCGTTCAAGTTTTGAACCAGATTTCTGCCTGGCGTGCTATATCAAATCGTGGTTGGGATGCTTGTTACTTTTCCTGTGTTTCTGGGCGCCTGGTGATCTGGCCGGATTTTATGCAATATCGGCCAGATATCTGCAGTTCTGGTTTCGTTTTTGTTTACTTTGCCTTTCAAGTTTTGAACCAGGTTTCCGCCTGGCGTGCGATATTAAAGCGTGGTTGAGATGCTTGTTACTTTTCCTGCGTTTCTGGGCGCCTGGTGATCTGGCCAGATTTTATGCAATATCGGCTCATCTTTGTTTACTTTGCCGTTCTATTTTTTAACCAGGTTTCCGCCTGGCGTGCGATATTAAAGCGTGGTAGGGATGCTTGTTACTTTTCCTGCGTTTCTGGGCGCCTGGAGATCTGGCCGGATTTTATGCAACATCCTCTTGTTTTTGTTTACTTTGCCGTTCAAGTTTTGAACCAGATTTCTGCCTGGCTGCGATATTAAATCGTGGTTGGGATGCTTGTTACTTTTCCTGCGTTTCTGGGCGCCTGGTGATCTGGTCGGATTTTATGCAACATCCTCTTGTTTTTGTTTACTTTGCCGTTCAAGTTTTGAACCAGATTTCTGCCTGGCGTGCTATATCAAACCGTGGTTGGGATGCTTGTTACTTTTCCTGTGTTTCTGGGCGCTTGGTGATCTGGCCGGATCTTATGAAATATCGGCCAGATATCTGCAGTTCTGGTTTCGTTTTTGGTTACTTTGCCGTTCATGTTTTGAACCAGATTTATGCCTGGTGTCCGATATTAAAGCGTGGTTGGGATGTTTGTTACTTTTCCTGTATTTCTGGGCGCCTGGTGATCTGGCCGGATCTTATGCAATATCGGCCAGATATCTGAAGTTCTGGTTTCGTTTCTGTTTACTTTGCCGTTCAAAGAATGGACGAACGAATGGACAGCACGATAACGCTGTCATGCACGCTTCAGCATACGCAAAAAACTTTTTTAAGTTGGCCTGCTCTAAGTCCTGACTTAAACCCAATAGATGGGTATGTTGAGCATATTGTCGAATAGGGTTTACTCAGAGGGACGTCAGCTCGAGTTTTTTTGCAGTTATTTAGAAAGAATTCAAAATTTAGTTAATTTTTTGCCCCGTCACTTAGTAGCAGTAATAGTAAGAAAAGGAGGAAGAATTAATTGTTAAAATTAAATTATCGAAAAATTTTGCACTAATTCGTGCTAGAGTTCTAAGTTTGTTTTGTGGTTTGAATGGATTTTTGTAGCACTGCTGTGAAGACATAATACTGAAAGCAGGGTGTTGAGTAAATCCTTCAAGCTTTCAATAAGTCGATATCAAATCATCCGTCCCATTTTCGGGCTCCACCCATCGAATCGAATTGAAACCAAATAAGTCTTAGTTTCTCAAACGACTACAAAAAAAAAAATCGTTTCCTTTTTTTTCCACTCGCTCTGTGATACTTGCACAATAAGAGTATTCATAACCTCTTGAGAGCGAGTAAATTATAAAAAAAAATAAAGTCAAATGGACTTCAATATTAAGTTCTTGTCCGCTACACTTTTTTCGTTCGAAATAATTCAAATTATATGGTAATAAACAAAGTAAATTGAATAAAACAAAGCTTTGAAAGAAATTTTTTTTTGTAAAGATTTTCACTTGCTCCATATATTTATTTCGCGAAGAATTCTAAAATGTTGGTATCGATCAACATTATATAATAAATAAAATGTTTACACACTTAATTGGCTAATCAGCTGGCACAGTATTAATAAAAGTTCGTAAATTTGTATTTAATCATTTGTAAAATAACATGCATTGACTAAGCAGCATTCGTTAGAATGTCGTGTCGTTTTCGGCGAACAAAAAATTGTATTAGCTTTGACGGCGTAGATTCAGTTTCAACGAAGCAGATATGGCCTTGACATTTCTATGATAAGATCGCATTTCGCACGGTAAAGCCCTGTTGATTATCACATGAACTGTTAACATCGACTTTAAGTGTATATAAATCGATCTTCTGAAGAAGGTTAAGAATTAAACATTCGCCGAAAACGACACGACATTCTAACGAAAATTGCTTCCAATCGTAACGTTAAAATTGTTATGCGGCTGGAGTTTTAATATTTCTAAAAAATGGAGGAGTAACGTTCCTATCGAATCAAAACACAGGGCCAACTTCACATGAGAAAAAGGACCTCCCTATAAAAATTAAATCCTTTAAGAAAATTTTTTTTTTGCGATACGGCACGTGATAGCACAAACCAAGCACATTTTAGCACAATATTTTTTAAGTTGAAATTCCAATATGTCGGTTCTAACTTCATGGACATAATATTTCCAATGGTACTAGCAAATTCGCCAACCTGATATACTCAGCGCCATCTATCAATAAATAGCGGTTACACAAATCATTCCACAATCCACCATAGCAAGTTCAGTCAAGATCGAAACGAGTTGGAAATCAGTTTCGCTGTGGATTCGGCGTGGAAGTGTCTGATAGAAAAGTTGTTTTAGTTTTAATTACGATTTTTTTTTCGGTGAACGCCAAAAATTTTGTGTCTCGTTTCTAGTGCGGTATATTTTTTTTTGTAAAATGTATGTGATTTTTATTTAAAGTCAATCAAATCATCAAGCGGTTATGTTGAATGTGAAATTTTCAATTTATTGTTTGAAAAATAGCGATTCGAAATGCATGAACAAAAATTTCTTTATGTTGGTATAATTTAAATAAATATCAATAAAAAGTTAAATTTCTTTTGGCCAAAATATTGAGCAAATGGTAAGTGTTGAATTTGAAATATTTGCAGCTTAGAAATAATCAAGTTTTTGTTTCGAGAAGATTTGTTTTTGTAAATTGAAGAACTAAGAAGCTTATTCAAATTGTGCACTTATTGTTATGTATATTTTATTTTTTAATATAGCTTACTCTTGTCAGATTGTTTTTTAAGGCAGTAGCACCCAAGTTTAAGTTTAATTTCCTCATTATCTCTTATACCCTGAAGTTAAGTTCATTTTACTCACAAAGTTCCTCTTTTGTTCGTTTGTGGTTAAAAGACCATGAATATGAATGTTTTGTTTCCTTAATATAATATGGATTCGAAGCAGATTTACTGAAAAATATGAAGGAAAATAAACACACATAATTCAAGGAAGGTGCTCCTAAACAAGATATTTATACGAGTAAGTGTGATGGTAAGGATCAAGGACCGAATTGGGTCTCTCTCTCGCTTGCAAGAAACCTCGTTCTAGCACACCATAGCGCGAATTTACTATGCAAAAGTTGTAATGAGATGACTGTTCTTCGCGCAGCGAAAGGTGGAAAAGTTTAACTTCTGCTCTTGTAGCCAATTTTTCTTCGCCACGAACTTCGACTCTGAGTTGACAAATTGTGTTCCTGAGTAAATCAACGGTCAAGACCCAAGTCTTACTTAAATAAGTCGTTGTGATGGTCGAATCGAGAAACTATATCGGATGCTTAATTGCATCAGTTGGAGAGAGAGTTTGATAAATCGAGCAAATAGAGTCCATTTTTCATTGATATTTTTGGAGTTTCTTTAGATATACAAAATCGCAACCGATAGAAATTGTATCGACATTGTTATGTGCATTTTCGCAACACAATCATTTGATTGTGAAACAATGTTCTTGGTGACCAGATTTTAAATTTCAACACTTAAGATTTTTATTTGGCATTATGCTTTGAATTTGTCCTTTCAATAATAACATTTTGTTTTATCTCGTGAAACATTATTCAGATCTATAGAAATAAAAAACAAAACATGGTGCTTTCTTTTAGAAAATACAATTTATATATGTAATTCTTGTATATTCCAATGGAAATATTTTCAGCAAGATCAAAGATACTGAATCAAAACTCCTTAAAATTTTGGTACGACTTCTATTTTAGGGGCTTTTCCTTTTTTTGTACAGTTTATCTGTACAGTTTTGTACAGTTGTGATATTAATTTAAGATAAATGTTTTAAGTAGGTATGTACAGAATGCTCTTCAATCAAAACCACTTTGTACTTTTCGAAATCCATTCCATTTTTATCAATCTCAATTCAGTCGAAAATATGTAATGCATGCTTTGAACGCAGAACTCCTACAGAAAAAGAACTATTGGTGCTCTCGAACAATGTTTCTCTTGATTTAAAAAAAAAAAAAAACTATAGTTTTGTTAAAATTACCTGTGGCAGATTTGCGTTGATCTGACGATGTAAACTGTCACGTTCCTTTTCCACATCGTGCAGTTTCATCTCAGATTCACTAAGTCGCTCCTGAGCCTCGCGCAGACTATCCATCAACTTATCCCGCTCATCCAGCATCGAGACCATTAACTGCTCGAAATTAGCATCCTCGCCGCTAAACTGCGAGGAGCGCTGCGAGATGCTATCCTCGGATATGGTTGGCATCACGTCACACATCATGCTCCACATTATACACTATCTCAAAAAGAATCACAGATATGATTCGAACTCTTCAGGCGATAGATAACACAACCGATACTTTCTTCTTTCGTTATGAAAAGCGAGTAAGAATCCAATAAATAAAAAAAAGATACGAAAACAACAAAAGTAAATAATAAAGAGAAATACACTCAGAACTGTCACACTACTTGTCAGGATGTAAGTAGCATCGGCTCACACCCGTGACATTCACCAGAATGTAATAAAAATAAATATTATAAATTTTCCCATTAGGTAGTTCCTCTTTTTTTAACTTGCATGCACGCACCAAAAACAAAATCTTTGACAAAAAAGTTTTCCTTTGCAAAGTTTTTCCTCCTCCCTTTTTTTAATAATTATTTGATAACGATTTATGAAGTCGTTATAATCGATATGTAAGGAAATAATAAAATTTGTCTATGATTATGCAGTTAGTTGTCACACAACTTTATATTTGGTAACATATTTTTTCATTCAACATTTATATATTGTACTGCCCCTTCCCCCTAACAGAATAATGTGCAGAAAAAAAATAGTGTAGAACCCAGAAATTCGTCCGCTCACTCTTCGTAGTGGTTTATAGTGACTTGGTAGATTGTTCATGTTTTTATTTTTAAAAAACACATTTTTTCATTACATTTGCACTTGTACTCGCCAAACGATATTGAAAAAGAAAATATTCTCATTGGGTAAAAAGAAAAAACTAAGAGGCGAAAGAAAAAAAACCACAGCCCGCCCGTAAATGTGTATTGCAATTTCTATGTACACTCAAGTTTTTCACACAATTTACTGCCCACGATAAAAATTATTGTTCGCTGCGCTGCAGAACACATGTGTTTTTACATTTATCGGAACATTTTTATTAAATTTTTATGGTTTATGGGAGAAATTCGCGTTTTTCGTTGCGATTCACGAGAATCTATACAACCCGGTCGCCATATTTGTCAAAAAAAATCGGAATTTGTATGAAATGTCAAGATTTTTTCAATGCTAATCTGCTTCTCTCTTTTTTTCTTATCGAAAGTTTCGCCTTGAATGTTGAATGGCTGCCCCCACACCCTTTCGTTAGTATTCCAAATAATTTTTTGAGTTTCGTTCTAATAAGACAGCTGTCAGTGTCAGTTTGACAGATGTTGGAATTTGTCTACAATTTTTCGGTCTAGTTGGACGTTGAGATGTCCACAAAGTTGGTGTTTCGAAGAAAAATTCGACAAAGCGATGGTAAGTGATTGCTAAGGTTTTATAAAATCCATTTTTCTCGTATACATATACAATTTTTTCCAAGGAATCGTACTGCAAGATCTCTCGGATGATTTAATCGTACAAGTCAAACCAAAACATAGAACTACAAAACATTTTTTGGACAAGAGTTCTAAAACAGCTAATGACCAATATGTTTACAATAACATTGGTGTAGATATCTGGTTAAAAATTGCTGAGTACATCGATCCAGAAGACGTCTGCAAGTTCGCATTAATTTGTCGGCAAACAGCTTTCGTTGTGAATTGTGCCAAATTTTGGAAATCACTATATCGACGGTACTACAATAAAAGAACAGGCCTTCCAGACAATTTGGAACAACACATGCTAACACAAGTCGGTTCTCTTCGAAGTAGAGTTATTTGTTCGCTTTTTTATTTGTACACCCCGTTTGTCGATCGAATCACAATCGGTTACGATTTGTCTTTCATAAACGGCCTAAAGTATGTCAACAGTTGGTACAAACATGAATCCGGTATTTGGATATTTTGTTATAAGCTATGGAATTTTATGGTGCCGAGAAGACCTAGAAATATCAGGGAAGAAAGCGAAAGTGACGATGATGACGGTCTTTCGAGAGCTCTGCATAAATTGAACAATATATTTGAAAATCCGCATGAAGGGGTTTCTCTACTTGTGATATGTTCCAACAAGTTTGTACCTTTCCCTATACTTCACGGTACCGATATGACCCTCAGTTCAACCCGACATAAATTTGCCACGGATCCTTGTATGCTCAAGAAAACAAGACTAGATATAAGATTTGTGCC
Source organism: Orthonevra nobilis (assembly GCA_963555765.1). Taxonomy (NCBI): domain Eukaryota; kingdom Metazoa; phylum Arthropoda; class Insecta; order Diptera; family Syrphidae; genus Orthonevra; species Orthonevra nobilis. Next base: position 85,104,651 of record OY743226.1, read on the forward strand.
GATGGGAAAAATGTCTGATCTGTCAGTCAATGTAGTATATCACGAAGTTTTGAAATACAAAGTTATACCTTGGTGGCATCCAGATTATAAACGTTTTTTGTTCGACGTTCATCTGCCATAGGAATATGGTTTTGATGTTGAAAATAAAAATTCTTGGGTTTTTAATTTTTTTATGTTCAATAATAAATTGTTAACTACAAGTAGCGTTAATATAATAATGTAACTTAACATTTTGTCTTAATGCACTTTTTCCGCTTTAAAGATTGCATAATTTATGTATGTCAATTAAGTAAACATTTGATTTATTTTCTGTAAGTTTTTTTTAAATGTTTGATAAAGGGAAACCACAACAAATAAATCAAAAATAATTTGTTATCAATGTTCAATAAATAATAAATATGTATTTTTTTATAACTGCATAATTTGATGGAATATTTATATAAATATACAAAAATAGCCAGCTTATTGCAACAGTTGTACAAAAAAGTTTTTTCTTCTTATTTTTCTTAATTTCTCTTCATATTTAAGTGCTGTTTTATCAATAATTTTTTAAATTGTTAGTTTGCCTGGTTTCACTGAGGAAAATCAATGAATCTTTATTAACAATTCCATTCCTCACAATAATTTTTTTTATACATTTATTCTGCGATTTGTATGTTAAAATTAAACCGTTTGAATTATAGTTAGAAAAAAAAAAACTAAAGCTTGTTGACTAGATTTTTTGTTGTTATTGTACACTCTTAATCACCGCCACAATAATTCACGAAGCATTAAATTTGTTTATGAATAATTAGATGATAATAAATGTGTTACGGGAAAATATACGTAATATGCATGTTAATTTATTTGTATGTAAAAAATAATATAAAAGAATATTTCGATGCAACCAAATTCTACATTACACACGCACACCAAAGTTTTATTGTTTACTATTCATCGTTTTGTCTTTCTACATTAATATATTTGTGTAAAGAATGAGTTTTTTTTCACAACAATGTAATACTTTCTACTTAATACCATAGGTTAGCTAAATATTTGGCTGCCGATTTGCATGTTATTTTTTCATGTCAACTAATCGCTAAAACACAAAAATATTCACGTCATGTTATTTGTGAAACCAGACCTGATTGCCTACTACATACGCATGCATATAGCTCAATCATCACTTTTTTACTGAAATATTATAGCCTTTTTCGGGTTAATCTAAATCTATCTACAAAATCTTTGCGATATTTTTTTTTTTTTGCTTTGAAAATCGAATATGGAGAGGGCGTCTTGAAACATGAATTTTAAAAAAAGGCATGTTTTGGAATACACTACGATTCAAATGAATAGAAGCAACAAGACAAACAATTAACGGCAAACGAGACTAAGAGGGTCGTTGCGCAAAAACTTTTATAAAACGGAACGAGAGAGAAAATTAATAATAATAATTTTTTTTATTCGACAAGTCCAATGTTAATATAATTTCAAATATTTTTAAAATATAGTTATATTGAATGTGGGAATATCATTTGAAAATTAACATTAAATGTTCGATCAATAAGCGATCCCTTTATTTTGTGAACTTTTAAATGTATTCTGTGATAGATGATTCAAAGTCGCCTTCTCTCCATAAACGTTTCAACTGTTCAGTTCAAAACCGTATTTGGACTTGTTATGGGGATGTTAAGTGCAAAAATAATATATATATATATATATATATATATAAATATTTTAATGTGTATGTGTTTAGTATGGTATTTTTTTTTCAAGTTAGTAAATTTGTGCATATAATTGCTGTTGTTTTTATTTTATGTGTATAATTGGAAAAATTTTTTTACTCATTTTGGGAGTTCATACTTTCATTTCATTGATTTATAAATTTGCAAATTTTCAGTCGTTACTAATTTTTTTTTTTAGGGAAAGATATTTTCGGATCATTTTTCCACTGTTTGGTTTTATAATGAATTGTTTGTTTATGACTGTATTCTTTTTGTTGTATGTGTTTGTAAAATGGCCGAAAAAATTCGATTAAATGCTAAATGATATCTCGTACATAGAAGTTATTAATTGTAGAAAATTGAGTGTGTATTCGTTTGCATATTTTGTGTATAATTTGATTTTTTTATTGATCCAATGAGTAGTGCTTGGATTTCTTCCAAAAATGTTTAAAAAATCCTTTTTTCTTCTGTGACTTGTGTACATTATTATTGAAATTCGATGTGCTCTCCTTCGGATGGGTTTCTAAAGAATTAGTTATTATTTAAATAAACATTTTTCGATATTTTCTCTTATTTTACTTACTGGAAGAGTCTATACCTTGGTTGCCTGCTGACTGAGATGATACCGTGTCTTTGTTTTTCTTGTTTTCTCGTTCTTTTGTTGTACCTGGAATTTGTTGCATGAATCGAATTGTTCTTTGAATTAATATAAGCGCAACAAACCCTTCTTGATAAGCAGACTCGTAACCCTGCGCAAAGCTTCACGGGGCGATTTGTTCAAAAAAGTAGGCGTAAGATTCGGAGGCAACGTTAATGGCTTTCGACTTCCAGCATTACCAGATATTCCTGCGGATCCATCCCATGCCCGCATGGATGTTGATTGTTGCATTCTATGTAAATGATCGAGATTCTCTGTAGAGGCCGGTCGCATGGACCTTTGTTTTGGATACCATCCTCTTGCTGGACCGCCAGTCAAACGCAACATTTCACCGGTCTGAAGTGCTTGACCAAGTGGGCGCTGCCTGCACCCAGCAAGAGTATTACCAGCACCTTTACAAGAAATATTAAATATAATTATTATTTATTTAAGGACTTTATTATTGTAAAGGACTAATACCAATTCCGACGATTGAAGACCCAAAGTTTATATTTTGGGGGTTTGTGCTGGACCTTGGTGTTGTTCGCGAGACATTTCCCACTGCTGGCTCCGTAGGACGCCGATGAGGCGTGCGCGCAATATCACATCTAAAATACGTGCAAATTTTTTCTTGTTGGAAAAAATATTTGAACAAATTTTACCCTCTTGAGAATATTGGTGTCTCTGGCAAGCTACAAGAGGTTTGAAGTCGAATCTCTTCCCTAGGTGTTTGAGTTGGTGGTGTTCTTCTTGAATATGGCCCAGGTAAATTGCGTTTAGTTGAACCGCAGATTGGAACTTCGCATGGCAATGTTCCAGGTATACCATGAATATAATTGTTTACACATTTTTTCGAATAGCCACCATCCATGGAACGAGTCTTCATAGTATTTGATGGCATTGGACTACGATGCGGCGGTATTGCAGGTGGTTGAGGAGTTTCATCTGGTGTGTATTTACCGAAATGATCGATTTGTAAATGTAATTTTATATCATTGATTCCGGATGTCATATGATCGGAATCAATATTATCTTCTATATCAGTAGGAGAGGGCGGTAATGGAGGAAGGCCATCCGAGTCCTAAAACAAACAAGAAAATGTATGTTTAACAGTTTTTAAACATATTTTATAGCAAAATTTCTAACCACCAACTCTGGACTGGACGAAGTTGGCGTAGGCGGCAATGGACCGAATGCATTCTGTGACAAAAGCATCTCCTTGGAACTTTCAGATTTATGAACACCAGGTCGGAAGCCCAAAGAACGACGTGGTTGTGTAATATCACCTACCCTGGCAACAGACATATCACCCCTTAAAAGCGCACTAATATTATGTTCGATTTGTCTCAGTGGTGCACATCCAGACTGAGATTCACTATACTGCTCCTCGTCTTCTTCTAATGGAGGAGCCAACTCTCGTCGCGGGGTCGTAATATTTGAAGGATGAGCATCACCTTTAAAATGCAACTTTAAAAGTAAGTTACAAATCACTAAAATCGTCTTCTTACCTGAATTACTTTGGCGTGTTATTGACGATGAAGAAACATTGGGATTACTCGTACTAAGTGAGTAAAATCCAGATGAATAATTGTTTCCACTGCTATCCACTAAGTTGTTAAGGCACCCATCGCTCCCATTTTTCAATGGTTTTGAATCCCTCTCGGCTTTATAATCAGTAGGTCGATGTAATGATTGTGAAGGATGTTCTAAATATGAGCTCGGTATTGTATTTTTACTTAACAAAGATCGGGTATCTAAGAGAAGGACTGAGCAAATGACAAATTTAACATTAAAATAATTTACCATTAAAATGCTGCTGCTGAGCGGGTATTTCCACATTGGGCGATCCCAAATCCAGTGACAACCTTGATCTGTTAAGCAAATCTTACAATTTTTTTAATTTTGTTGGCAATTTACAAATTTTTACCTGGGAGACAAATTAACTTGTTCTCTAGAATTTCCAAGATGATGCGAAACTCCAAGATCTATGCTATGCCTTGATTTCGGCGCCAGAAAACGTTGGTTGCTATTATTCAAGTTATTCTCAGGGCTTACATGAGATTGTACTGATGCAGATTTAATGCCAAACAATTCTGGCAATTGCTGCCGTTCTTTTCTACCCTTGCGTATTACGAATGTACCTTTTCCAACCATGTTAATTGGAAAGGAGGGTGTAATATCTTCTGAATCAGAGTAAATTGACGTAGCCTCATCTTCAGTGCTGCAAATCTGAGCTTGATGTTGCGTGATGGCGTGTTGCTGAGGGCCGTTTTCACTGGTCGAAGTTACACTCGACTGTGACTCTGAGCAACTTGCACTTACTTGTTCAATCTAGTTTAAACAAAAATGAGCATCACAAGGCATACACAACGTATAAACTTATTACCATCGGTTTAAATATCAATTCAATGTTGGTATTTTTGTCTCTGCAAACTGTTTTCTTTAGCTTCTGATTCGATTTCTGTTTCCCAATGGATGATTTTATCCCCGTGTTGTCCATATCATCTAAATTGATTTCCCACGATATACTAGTTCTCTTCCGCGGTGTAGCTGGCGCAGAAAGAGATGGCGCTGGTGGCACAGTTGGTGGTGCTGGTGGAGGTGGAAGAGATTGTTCTTCAAGTGAATCATCGGAGAACTCCTCATCAGTTGAGCTTCCATTGCGATGTCTATAAGCGGCCCCCTTGTCGCACTTCAAGGCAATATGTTTTTCTACTTTTTCGAATTTCTTCAAACTGTCACTTATGACAAGCCGCTGCTGTTCAGAAGGTTGTACACCGCTATTTGGGCATTTTGGTGACGAGGCAAAAAGGTGTTTAAGAGGAGAATTAACGATATTTTCTGTGAGAAAGTTTTCTAATTCGTTTTGAAGTGGCAGCTGTGAGTTTCGGCAAACGTCTCGATGTCTCTCTACTGATGTCGCAAGTGTACGCGGTGGCACACGACCTCTGGGTGGAGACACTCTTCCGGGATATATGGTCACAGGGTGCTCATTGACAATTGTTTCTATTAAATATCCTTTATTATGTGGCCATATTATGACAAATATAAATATATAGTAAATCTCACCAGGCAATCTGGCAACACCACCGTGTATAACGGCTTTGTGGACTGCACTAATGTCGATGCCAAGAACATTCCGGTCACCATCGAAACTACCACTCGATATGCCTCTTTCGCCCAGTTTATGGGCACCAGAGCATGGAAGACTTGAATATTTGGATGGAATACATGCTGTTGTTCGCGCTTTTGGCTAAAAATATTAAATCTTTTATATATGGCGGAGAATTGATACGGGGTACGAACCAGAGTAGTTTGGCTGATGATCGATTCATTGTTTAGTTTATCTTTCTCCTGGTTGTGGTTTTTTTCACTATGTAAATTTACCACTGCGATATTGTTTTTGTTTGCACACGAATGTTCTGATTCCTTTTGCACCGTATTCTCCTCTTTGTAACTAGTAAAAGCAATAAGAAACCAATTCATGTTTTTGTTTTATATTTCTTACTTATTTTGACCTATGTTGTCCTGACTATGAATGTTCTCACTGCTTTCACAATGCCCGCAATCACTACTTTCATCGACGGGTCCAAATTTCTGCTGTTGCTGAGGCGTGGATACCTTCGTTGTACTGAAAAACATATATGAATATATTGAGACATTCATACATTAAATATTGAAAACGATATTTACCGTCTTCCATTCATACTCATGTAACCGTCATCTTCGGATTGGTTACCTTGCAAGGGACTTCCTTGCTCTTGTATCAGCGGAAGTGACTCGGGTTCCTCAAATTCCGATAAAATTTCATCAAGTACTTGAATCGGCTCCGGAATGTCATCATTGTCCGCTCTGTAAAGCAACAAATAGTCATATTGTATTCTTAATTAGTTTAAAGTTGTTATTCTCTGCCTACTTAGCCAGTGGTAAAAGTATAGCTTAATGGTCTAAGGTAACATACGAGCTGGTCATTTGCTCATTGTTGTTCACTTATTATTCCTATATACCTATGTTTCCATGCACACATACAAGTCAATTTTTTTTTCTTTTGTACTTAATAAACTTGTTACCTACTTGGCGGTGCTACCTTATTTTATTGCATCAACTACCAGTTGACATCAAAATCTATTTGTCTATGATATATTTTTGGCTCGTTTTGCTGCAGTTATTGTTCCGGAAGATTATTTGTTTTAAAAATATTCTTATATTTTTTAATAAACAAGAAAATTAATGTCACAAGGCTGGTAAAGTTTTGGAAGTGTTAAGATACATACATGATACACATGGTGCGATCTTACAGATTCATGCCAATGTTCACAATCAGTCAAACGTTCTATGTAAATTGCGCAATTGCATAGAAGTAAAAGAATAAGATCCTTCATGGCCTAAGCTACTTTTGTTGCTAAAAACAAATTGAAGGAGGGCAAAATGAAAAACAAATGTGCATACAAATGTAGATCTGTGCACGGGTTAAACACATTTAAAATTCTTTTAGTCTGTTTTATTTACAATATACAATAATAACAAATAAACTTACACTACATTTGATTGTGCATTATTGTCGGAAATTGTGGGTGAATCTGCCATTGTTTTGGAATATCTTATCTAAGTCCATCCTCTGAATAAATAAGCTCTGCAAGAAAAAACATCACCATTGATATACATATATATTTTTTGTTCCGAATTTTTCACACATACGAATGATCTATTCACAAATGAAATATGATTAAGAAGAAATTAATACCAGCTTATACCCACACTATAAAATTCATTGCCCGCTTATAAAATATACAATTGAAGATAAAAGGAAACAAAAAGCAAAAATATTAAAAAAAAAAATATAACGAAAAGGGCTCTTCAGAGCTTAAAGAGAACTACCAATGCTGCTTGTATAAAATGTCTGGAATCGATTTTTTCTTTTGCGGCAAAAACTCTGCATTCGCCTTATTTATTTTAAATTAAATCAAGATAATCTTTCCGGTGATTTCATAAAAAAAATCTATGACTTTGGAAACAAGCGTTTTGCACGATTTGATAATCATTAATTGATAAGTAAAATTTAAGCATCGTAAAACAGAAACTTTTAAAACTGAAAATAAAAATAGCCGCCACTTCACCAAGGAGCGATAAATAAACTGCACTACAGAAAAAGTTTGTGGGAAGCTGAACTGAAGTTGCTCCAGGACAGAATGGGGCTTTTAAGGTTGTTTGGGTTAATCTGGTATACAATTCGCGTTCCACAGCGGCTCAGTTGAGTGTGAACCCGTCAAAATTGGAATACAAGTGCAGGGAAAATATAATAAAACCCTGATGTGTGGTGTTATTGGCCCTGCAAAAACAAGATGACTTTATTCGGTGGAAAACTGGTTTTGAGGTAGAAAGGTAGTGAAGTGGTTGAAAACTTATACACACACAACTTTATCCTTCCTGCGGTATGAAAAAAATGCTAATACAATGTAAGGAGGTTTATCCACACAGTTTTTTGCCCTGGAATACTCACGTTGTATTTGAAGTAACGTGTGAAACCGGTTTCATCAGTTTCGAATTCATCTAGTGTGTAGAGACCCGTTGGGTAGGGAGCGAATAAAAAGAAAGTTTAATTCTTACTACTTTATAACATAAATGGAGGTGCAATCCACAGTGGTCGCAATGGGAAAATCAAATCAGTTGAATACCATGCAAAAACTAGCTAAATGTATGACTAGGCTTATGCAATATGTTTCTATACAGCCAGGGGCTTATCTTTGGAGTCGACCATTTTTATGACAGGAAAATCAACAACTAGGCGAGTACTGAGTTTCACACGTTATTAAATCCCGAAATTACAATGCTTATCACCAGCATCAGATAATTTTTTACAGTTATAAAAAGAAACAAACATATATGGATTGTGCAGCGGCAAGAGAAAATAAACTTTCTTCATAATTAATAAAATGTTGGCTAAAATAGTGTAGTCGAAGAATCTACTACAATCCCCATGCGAAATAATCAATCCTCATTATCAGAGGGCGCTCTAGACCTTTCACCGCTGGTCGATAAATTTGATCGAGTGGTCTAAAACAAATCGCCCAATAAAACAAAATGGTTGACAATAAAGTTGTAAACAGTGAAATCGTTTTGTGAAAAATCACAAAAAAATCTATAGCTTTCGTGAGAGAAATTTCTGAAATATTATTATTTATATTATTTTGGCAAAAGGTTTTATATAATAAGTGTAAATTTACTCGGATCAATAGTGATGTTGGAATCAGATGTCGTCTAGTTACACATGTCAACGTTAGCACACCCTTTTTCTGGTAAATTTAATACCATTTTCCTAAATTTATATTCAGTTGTAAATATGTACTTTTTGTTTGAATTACATAGTCTTCAATTTAATTAAAAATTGTAATTATTTGGGAAAAATTCTCTTTTTTATCAGGAACTGACCCAAATTCTTCGGTCATACAAAAGAGGCACAGGTCTTTTCACGGGTGAGTTAATTATAATAAAACCTAAACAATTTGAGAAAAATTTCATTTAGGCCTTATAAGTCAATTTGTAAGTGCTGACATATAATAAATAATTCATATAAATCATCTCCTATTAGTAACCTTAGTTGAAAAATGTTTCTCCGTGGAGTATTGCTTAAGAACTACCTAAGAGCACTGTCGGCAACCATACTTAAAAGTTTGTATTGGGTTTCTAAGTGTTGTACTTTGCGGTTTTTTACATGTTGCAATGAGGGGGCGGGGAGGGGAGGGAACATTGAATTTTAGTCAAAGTCATATAAAACATCTAAAGGCGCGTAATGTTTACATATACAAAAATCAGTAAGATGTTGATGAGATAAAATGTGTCCAAAACTCTGGTAAAAATTCTTATTTTTAATAATAAGCAATTAAGATTTATTTTTAGCTTTGAAGTAAGACATAATCTAGCTGTCAATGCAGTAGCCTAAAAGACAAATGCAAAGACTCCAGCTATAAAATTATAAATTTGAAGTCTGTCATGAACTCTCATGCCCAACTCCATTATAAGACACGAAGTAAAATCAGTGGGAGGCTTTTGCAAGATTTTATACCAAGTTTTTTCTCAGTAATATTAGCAAGTTGTGCAAAATGCTTTACGTGACAAATTTCAAAAGCATCAGCCTTGCTTTCTGTGAAGGTGCACAGTGTAGTACCATCTTATCAGACACGATAGATATAACATTGCAGTTGGTTTGTCTCTTTGGGAAAAATAAATGAACTCGGCAAAAGATCATTGGTGCTATGTGATGCTTCAATACTTGTTTCTCGAATAGAAAAAAAAATATCAAAACTAGAAATTAAAACTGACTGGTTTCTTACATGTTCAACATTCTAGCTGAGCCCTTTCCGTTGTTATGAAGTTATCAAATCAGGATGAGTTTATCCATGAAATCAACTATTGATTTCCAAATGCAATCACAAAACACGAGCAAGTCAAACCAATCACACCAATGCAACAACCCCAAAATGACGGTCTGTTGATATTTTTTAATGCTAAACCAGCGAAACCCACATATGTACCAATTACGATGCAGTAGATTACCAGGGTTATCATCCCTAATTTATCTTTAGCTAAAATGAAGAAGATCCGTGAAAATATTGAGAACTTGCAGAAAATAATTCTACTTTCAACAACAAATGCAAGTACATATATAGTTTTATTTTCTTAATGTACTTGATTTTAGTTTTAACCACATACTAACAATACTATTCGTTTTACTTTTAAACTGCGAAGTTTGTCATTAACAGCACTCTCCACGTTATATCTTTCACATTGTCTGCCAGCTTCGTCATTGCAATTCAAATTTTTATCTTATCGTATTTGCGACTTCTTAACTGATGCAAATACATACACGAATACAACATACTCGTATGCAAAATTTGAATTCCCACTCAAACCAAATTGAGTGATTCGGCAGTTCTTTTTCGTCTCTCTTCCATTTCAAGTTTTACACTCTTATGACTTTTGTTTCATTTTAGTGAGTTTGGAGACGCGTTGTGGGTAGGTTATGGAATGCGGCGTGAACTTGCTCGTTTTACATAAGTTAGGTCGCACGTGTGATCCAAAACAATCTCTGACAGAACTCTAATGAGCTGGAAATACTATTTCTTCTTAAAATAGAGACTTAATTAAGCCGATGATTTAGTTTTCAATGAAGTGACAAAAGTGCATATAATCACGTTTGATAATTAAGAGTTCTGTATATATTTGAATAAACTGCACTGTTGGACCGGCGGCGTCACCTTTATGTTAACCACTTTAAACAAAAATTATTAAAATTAGCACAATTATTTTTTAGTTAAATATTGTGTATATTTTTTTTTTTGTTTACAATGCAACAACTAACCACTCAGAGTTGCATTGTAGTATAGAAATGGAATCGGGTAAAATTTCAAGGTGACAGACTGCAAATGTGTGTGCCGTAATGTATGCATACGTTTACTTGTTGTTAATACACTTTAATGCACTCATAAACAATTTAACAAGAGTACTTCATTCCATGAAAAACTAAAAAAAAAAACAAGTCAGTGAAAAGCCCGCGGAGAAAAAAAAATATTGCCTCATGAGTTCATTTTGTTGGTGTTCTTTTTCTTGGAAAGTATTTGTTGTGATGTGTGTAGTGACCTCTATTTGAATGAAAACAACAGAAAGTAAAGAAAAGTAAAGACTATATATATATATATGTATATATTAATAGCAACAACGTAGCTAAGTAACTGCGAGTAACTGTTGGTTTATTAAAACAAAATATAAAAAAAATATTCCTTCAAACTGGAACCATATGAATTGAATACGATGTACACGTATGCATCGCCACCGCCTCCCCCAGATGTTCATCCAATACCGGCGCATCATTATGGTATCTCACCGGCATACTTGTCCTCGTCGTCGTCTCCGCTTCATCAACCGACGCACCATAATTTAAGTAGTCCTAGTTCACTATCGACGGCATCCACATCCATATCAACGATTGGGGCAGCTGTTGCTGGTGGAATCTCGACAGCATTGGTTGTCCCAAATCTTTCCCATATCAATTCTTTAAATCCGCCTACATCGTCGTCGAATTTATCTGCAGCGAATTCGGGTGACATGAACTCACCAAATGGTGTGGAGATGCACCATAATATCGAATCGCAATTAACCGAACTTACTGGTTCCCAATCAAAAAGGAGAAGGTAAATACATAAAAAAAAACTCTTAAATTATTAACTGACTGTCTGTAAGTTTGTCCAAAATTTTTAACTACATCGCAATAATTTAAACAAAAGACAGCACTTCCAAAAGTATCTGCAAAAGAGAAGACTACATTTTGGACAAAACTTTGTAGTGTAGAATCTAAATCATCTTCACTCACTTTAAACCCTACCCTTCCTAGTTTCCCCAATTCGAGGTGTCTCCTCATGTCTATGCTTCCCTTTCGTTCAAGTGATTTAAAAAATAAAAAGATTCAAGGATACAAAAAAACACTCAAGTCTACGAATCTCTGATTTGTTGCACTGATAGTACATATGTAAATTGAAAAACAGTAGAAATGGAACGAAGAACACAGATTTATTGTACATACATACATTCTTAAAAGTACTTTTTCGTTTGCCTGCTACTTGGAAATATCGTATTTTTTGTCTGACTTTGTTTAGCCCTATCGTTTTGGGCCACATACCACCAACATTATCACCATCATCAACACCATAAACGTCATCAGGGCCCATACACCTTTGTAGTACTTTATTGTATTTTGCTTTCGTCTTATAAGGTTCGTAGACACTTTTCGAATATTAATGAAAAGAAAAAGACTCTACACAACATTTACTCGAAGGCTGCAAATGAAAAAATATATAAAAAACTGTAAAGAATTAAAGATTATTTCTGAGGAACGTTTTTTTTCTATTTTATATTTTTTTTTTGTTCTCTTCTTACTCATCCTGCTGCTAGATATTTTTAGGACAATAGATTAACAAATGCTCATTTGAAGTGAAGAGCCTTTTCGAATACCCGCATTCAGAGATTTTATTGTTCAAGGACGGATAAGGGAAGGAGAAAGCTGAAAAAAATGTTAACATCGAGGAAAACGATGCAAGTGAAGCGTTTGACATTTACCAAAATAGTTTTCCTTTGAAAAATTGTCGTAATGTCTTTTCTCGCTGAGAGGCAATTGCATTTGTTTTCAACTAACAATTAGTGAAAATGCTCTTGACCATCCGTAAACAGTAATCTATTTGTTATTGTGTCATGTTTTGCCATTACCTTTAACATCCACAGGTAGATCAAATAATCAAACTTTGCGCCTCATATACTATTTGCTGGATAAAAGTACTGACGAGTCCTTGCCGAACGGCAAAAATCACGTTTGTGGGATTTACTCAGTCAGAAAATTTAATACTTAAAGTTGCGAGCGTCGTTTTATGCAAAATGGTTTGCAAACTATACATTTTATATCAACCAGTTTTTTTCTGTGCAGATGAATGGTATTCGGTTGTCTTAATATTAGATTAATGCGTCTTAATTCTGGAATTAAAATGATTGTTTTAAAATTAAAATCATTGAGGTTAGAATGGTATTTTTTTATCGGCTTAAACCGGAAGAAAGCTGTTGTCAACTTCGTATATGCATATGTTGCGCCATATTCATGGAAAACAATAAATAGCACTCGTGCTTACTTACATGCACTCTAAGATGAAAGATACAAAACTGTGATAGACACAAGGTCACTTACGTTATGTCCATTCGTAGGTCTTTCGCAGTTCAAAATGATTTTTCAATTCCCTAATCAACTTCGACCTTTCTTTTTATTATATTTTTATTTTTTAATGCCAAATGATTTCGTCTATGCGATAATACAATTCAAATGTCAATAAACTTGATACATCTTACTGATGCGGCAGTCGGTGTATGTTGCGCTATTTCTGTTTTTGTGCTATACTCACAAAATGGGAGCAAGCATACGGGCTTCCAAACCAAGCTAGCCAACCAGTTACTCGGTCTCTTCCTGATTGGAAGTGGAAGTTTTGAAAAGGAATCCCATATTCGTACATGTTACAATTAGCTTTATTTCTTCTACTATTATTTGCTTATTTTCAAATTTTCTAGTTATGATTTTTCCACAAAAAAGATAAATATCGAAAGAAGCATTTAATGATCATAAGCACACAAAACCAATGTGGCATTCGTCTCATTGCTGTTTCATTTATAAATTGCTTAATGTCTTGACTAATAGCACTTCTTTAAGCAAATGTTATTATGGAAGTTTTATCCATATAAATATATGTGTATTTATATGGAAAGCGTTTAAAGTCTACCTTTTTTTCTATATACTGCATAGGTATTCGAAAGATATCAGCATGCCTCAAGAACACACAAGCATATATATATATGCACATTGTACATAGTACCGACAAAGCATTATTCAGCAATTCACAACAGTTATGTCTTTGAAAAATATTATTTTGCGTTAAGTACGAATATATAATTACGTATGTAAATATATTTTTTATCGTTTTTATTTTCAATATTTGCGTCGATTTTAGAAGAACGTTTGGTTTTGAATAGTTTCATCATTGAAAGCATTTTTTAGACAATTATCCGCGGACATGTTTCAAAAAGGTCATAGATTTTTCAAGAAAATAAGTTTGCGTTTTTATTATATTTCGCCTTAACTCGCAAAAATAAAGTAATCTCTGGTGTAGTTTAACTCACACGATACGAATAAAAATGAAATGTTAGCCGCTGGTTCCTAACGATGATATTTGTCTACATTTAGAATTACTATAAAGAAATAAAACAAACTATCTACAGTTATACAAAAGTCTGCGTATAGTGATGTAACTTTGGAATGCTGTGCCCAAATAGTAAATATTAAACCTTTCAAATTCCCATATTTCTGTAACAGAACGTATAGTAAAACGCATTCATTTTCCTCAATATTTACACTATATTTTTATTTTCTTAAGAAAAATTAACAAAACCAAAAAAAGTTACTGAATGTATGCCACAAAAGTCCGCGTACAGCTGCAGATGTTCATTGCATGAATTCAAATTTCATTAACATAAAGACCCCGGTCAACGATTCAGTGAAGGTCGAATCGAAACGAAGCCAAGATCTGGGAGACCACCGAAGCTAACTCTGAGGGATAAGCGGATTGTGGACCAGAAGCCTTTCATTAGTGCTCAAAAGATAAGTTCGCATCTCAAAATGCTCAACAACACCACAGTGCATTCAGAAACAGAAAGAAGGGTCATCGTCGATATGGGATTTAAGAAGTGCACACCCAGAAAAAAACTCTGTGGACAAAATTAACGACAAAAAACGTCTCATGTTCGCAAAGGAATATGTCAAATAATCTCCTGCTTGAAAGATCTAATATTTACTATTAGGCCACAACGACTCTGTTTTCCAAAATTTCATCACTGTACGCAGACTTTTTGGAATAACTGTATGTATTTGGAAAGTGAAATTCCTTTTCTTAAGTATTAAATAAATTGGAATTGATCGGTGTTTGTACACTCAACTTTCGGCTATCTTCCGCACACTTCACTGCAGAAAACTATACCTTTATTTATTATCTAGAAAATTGTAAACTACCTGAAATGACAATTAAACCCTCAAAGAAGCAATGCGTCTGAGGAGGAATAAAGCACTACGTTCATTGACCTCTTAGCCATTGTATTGTACTTTCCTGTCGTACACAATAGATGTCCCCATTGAAATAAATATCTACATGCATATATACATATAAATGGAATCTACAGCGCGCGAGCTGCAATTAAATTTTCTTTTAAGAAACAGATTACCTAATTAAAAGGAAAGCACAACGCTAAGAAGAAACAATTCAAACAGATTTTTCACAAAATTGTATGAATATCAAAAGATTACAATTTACTTCCGCTTAGCGGATCTGTTGGCCCGCATAGCATATAGGAAAATCGTTAAAAACATCTCACCCATTTCAAACGTAAGGAATTATAAGTCCCCTATACGGATACTTATTTATCGTATTGGATGTTGTTGTTCTGCGTCGTATTCCGATATCCTTTCGCCGTATTTCATTAGAAAAATCCAGCTACTCTGCGAGTTTCCCATGCATATACTTTTCATTCCTAAGTACCCGTAGATTGCTACTTGCATGGATCCTAAAGATACCTACCGCTGAGTACTTTCTGAGGTATTTACTTGCGTTTTGCCTTTCTTCGTTTGGTCAACTCTTACGTCATAAACTTCCCGCATTTGCGTATATTTTTTTTTCTATAAGGTACTCGTATCTAACTAGTTTTTATTCTATACATTGCCATGCGTGGGGGAATATATCTAAAGTCTCACAATATGCTGTTTTCTGCTCTATATTGTATGCATGTTTATTCTGCATAATCACGTACTGCATGTTTGCCTTATCGAAACAGAAAACAGACAAGTTTTTAAAATAGCTTTAAAAATATTGTGAATCGCACTGCCGATTTTTGTAATCAAAATTCCAGAAAAGTAATTTTAGATATCCAAACTGATTTATGTACGTCTTGTGTTGCTAATTTTTATTTTTTTGTTTCTACAGATCAGATGAAGAAGAGCCAAGCGCTAATAAGTACAATAGAATGGACGATGAAAATATCCAAGACAAGGAGCGATTTGCAAGGTAAGAATTGAGCCGTTTATTTTGAAAGTGGCATAAGTCACTTTTTTTATGGAGTGCAAATTTTTTAAAAATGGAAAGATACCGTTCAATTGTATTTAGTGTTGCCATTAACTCGATTTTTTTGAAAAAGTGACTTATGCCACTTTCAAAATAAACGGCTCAATTGTTTTATTGCTACTAAGATAAAGGAGAACGCATAAAATGCTTCCACAATTTTAAATCTTTTGTTTTCAATTCAACTTCATGTCGAGCACATTACGAACATATTGGAATAGTATTTTCTCATATTGTAGTTGTTTGGAAATAACTTAAAATATTTGGTTAAGGTAGAACGATTGCATTGAAAATACGAATATTTGCTAGACACAAAGTTAGGTTAAAATAGTAAAGTAGAAGCAAGGTTTTATATAAAAATTAAAATTGCCAAGAAATTAGGGAACAAATAGGAACTATTTGCATACGAGACCTCCATCCTATTCACGCTGCTGACTTCGAAGGAAACCCAGGCAAACTTGTGCCATTAAAATCGGAGGCATATAATCTCTTCCCGATAATCTTTAACTCTCAAGTCCGTCCTCAGGCAAATAATCTCAGAAAGGGAAGCATTATTTTCCTTTTATATACGGAATACGATTAAAGATAGAGAGAAAGGGTAAAATGTCCTTCTTCAGATTTCACATTATTGTTTTCGAAATGGCAATTAATAAGAGGAAATCCATTCATTGGTAATTGCAGGCAGATATGGAAACGCTATTAATAATATTAATTTCGCAGTCTATACCGTTTGCAATTTGCAACACGAAATTTACGGTAGTGATGTAAGTGAAAGCAATGTACTCAACAGCCTGAATAAAGTTTGTTTGCTTCTTATGCCTTCTTTTTGAAGTTGACAACATTTTATTCTTGGTCGTGACCGATATGCTACATGACCATACATCGTTAAAATGGAATCGTCCACGAGTGTATGTAGAAACATGTGTACATACGTTTGCGCCAGTATTCACATTAAAAACACGATTAATGTATGGCAACTTTGTTGATAACAATTCTCACAGCTAGATACTTGCGAAAAAGGTTAGAATTTAAAGTTTCTATTTCTATTTTCTATTTGAATGCATATTTTTTGTAAGATGAAGACCCAAAACAGTTGTCAAGACGGTGGCAAAGTAACTATGTTTTTTTTTTTTTAATTTTTGTTATTAGTCTTTAATATAATTTTCATGAATTACTTAGATACTACTTTTATAAAGTAAACATGTTTTTTCAACGTTTGAATGCAGAAAACTATTAATAGTACTCTTTTATTTTTGTCTTTACAGTCGTGAAAACCACTGTGAGATTGAAAGAAGGCGTAGAAATAAGATGACTGCGTATATAACAGAACTATCGGATATGGTGCCAACATGTAGTGCCCTAGCAAGGAAACCTGACAAACTGACAATACTACGGATGGCGGTGGCCCATATGAAGGCTCTTCGAGGTAAGTTCTGTTAAAAAAATCGCATGTTTGTAATCAGCTTTTTTTTTTGCTTATTGATTTGAAGATAATAGATTCTTGTTGGGTTCTATTTTCAAAGATCCAATAGAAGGCATACGTAAAATGTCCATAGAATTGTCCGCGCTGTGTCTGTTCAATGTACAACTGCGATTTGGTTTGATGGTGGTCTTTGCTGTTTTATTTTAACCACTTGAGTAAGCTTCTGACGGCTAATTAAAATTCGAGTCGAGTATTTGTATATAGAAAACTTTTAACAAAAAAAAAGAAACAAAATCTTTACACTTTTGAAATGCTGTCGGACAGAGTGAAGGCGATAGTAAGTAGCAGATTTCCCTTCCAAGTGGAATTGTAATTGGGCTAGTGGTGGGTTGTATAAGTTCAAAAATAACGTTTTCGTTTTTGTTAAAGAAATTAAAATAAAGCAGACATAAGGCCAGAGATTTATTTCGGTTGGAATAAATACAATTACATTTTTCTTCGGAATGAAAAGAATTAGCTCTCTTATTTACGAACCGTTAAACGTTCCAATTACATAATAAAAAGAATTGCGTGAATTATAGAGATAGTGATTTTTCTTAACGGAAAACTCTTTAAGGTTTGTCAATTTTATACAGCTTTATGCCAAAAACCATCTCATCAATGAGCTATAAAACGGATTCACTACCTTGTCACAACTTGTAGTGGTACACGTCGTACATAAATAAATATAAATATATATGTAAACATATGTTAATGTCACAAATTTGGAAATTTTTAAACGAAAAAAAAAATAGTTATACTTAAAGTTTAACTGTTGAATTCAATTTGAATAGTGATTAAACTGAAAAGTAAAATCTACATAACTGAATCCTATAAGTTATGTTATTTTATCGGTTTTGTGTCACTACAGCACTTTGTTGAAATTAATGTTAAGTAGTTACGTGAACTTGAACACATACAACTCCTGTTTTCACTCCTAATACCAGAGATGCTGATTTAACATACATTTATCGCAGCCAAGGGATTTAATTTTAAGATTTATTTGAGGTGTGAGATGTAAAGGGCTCTCGGTTCCATACTACCTACTAAAAGCCTAAAAGTTACAAAACAAACACCGTACCACGACATGCCTCATAAGGGATGCATATTAAATTTTAAAATCAGTATAGAGACTTGTAGAAAATAGCAAAAGGGTAAAAGATTACAACAAAAAGAACTCTTTAGATAATCCCCGTAAGATAGACGTGGAACAAAGACGCCTGAAGGTGCATCATAAAAATCGCAGATGCACTTAAAGGTGCAACAAAAAAAAATGATCGGCGTTTGAAAGAGGTTCGTTTGGTTTTTGATGTATGTGTTAAAGAGAAGGTAACGGTGCTGGCTTGTATCGTCGCCTCGGTGCGTTTGGGGTTGCATTTTATATCTGTTGTACCAACGTACAAACCACGTGTCTGGTTATGTAACTAATCTAGAGAATCGTTCCCGTTTGTTCATATCTGCAGTGTTAAACTTTGTTGCTTGCGCGTTTTATCTTTGTATCTTCGCTCTGGTATATCTCTCCATTTTACTTCAATAATAATTTTTTTACTTGCCAACTTTGAAGAATGATTGTTCTTGTTCGTTACATCGGTGTAGTCACATGGGAGACGAATGCACCACAAGGGTGGAAGTTGGTAAGAAACGAAACAACTTCAGGAGGATTCAAGTACATAATGGGGTGAAAATCGTAAAGCTTTTGGGTAATGTAAGCTCAAGAAGTGATATTTGCGCGACTTGTAAGTATGTAAGCCGAAATAAAGCAAGAAATTTAAATTTATATCGCTGCGTTGCATACTCATTCCTCAGCTCTTGGAAATACTTTGCTTTATTTCCAAAATGTAATGAAACTATGAATGGTGATATTTTTGGCTTAGATTGTGGTAATTGGCAAATTCTATGAAGAATCGAGTTGGCAAATACTTTTTTTTTGCAAATTTTATTTACTTAATTATAATGATACTTATATGCTAGTCAAAATTGATTAAAACTCGCTTAAAATATCGTATCTAGGAAAACCCCTGAGGGTGGGGGGGATGAGGCAGAGGGTAAAAACCATTAACACCACGCACCCGCTCTAATATCTATCAGAGTAGTAGGCACGGAAAATCAGATTGTTAACAGAGTTCATTGCTCTTGCAACGTGGCTTCATGTCAGCTTTATTAGGAAATTGTCTACTCTCATTATGTTTCCTCTATTGTATAGGACCTCGTTGGTATAGAATTTTTTGTATTCAGACTCTAGAGTTATATATAAACCTAGGCAAGCCCTGAGGCATTGCCTCTCAAACAACCGACTCCTTACTTTTACTTTTATCCTGGCATCGAGTTGCTGGCTTTAAAACTGTTTCTTTGTTTGGGCAAAATCGACTTTGGCTCTGGCAAGAGCAGCATATACATTTTTGTTGCAATAGAGACATTCGTCCAGGTAATACCGAATACACTTCGACTCGTCAGTGGCTGTCCGTGCGGTCTGATCCGTACGCAATAAAGTCGTCTGCGTACGCTAGAGGATCGGCGTAATGACAGCCCCCTGTTGCAGACCATTTATTAATTTAAATAGCCATTTAGAATTTACATTGCCATTTTTGACAATTAACTGTCTAACTAGCTTATTAACAAGCACATAACAGTGGTTTGCAGATGCCAAGCCTACTCAACTAGAAAAGATAGAGTCCTTCTAACCATATGGCATCAAAAGCCTTTACCAAGTCAACCAAGCATGCACCAATGCATTGTTTCTTAATTTTCTTCCAATGGATATCAGATACCACCTTAGACGCGGCATGTATGCAATCATACCCGCTTTGAAACCAAATTGATTATCCGGAATAATTTTCTTGTCCTCAACCCAGTTAAGCAGGGCTCTATTTACCACTTTCTCAAACACCTTGCTGATGTTCCCATCGATTTTTTCTTGACGGCTACTGGCAATACTTGTTCAATCTTTTGAGACCTTACTAAAAAAAATGGCTCTAGATCCTTTTCTCCATTCCTTATTCCTTAAAATTACGTTCGGGAGCGTTCTTTAATAGAGAGAAAACCCTTAAAGTGAAATAAAGAAAAAAATATTTTTGCTTCATGCATGCATAATGTATTAAATATCGTACGGTTGAAGTGAGCAGAAATCTCGCCACATTGCTAATAGACTTTTAGCGCATTAATAAGCTTTGTTGTTAATGCCTCTGTTGTCTGGCTATACCTACAATTATACAATGAAAAATGAAATGTTTTTTTTTTACCGGATGCCGCGTCGCACCTGATTTGAATTATTAAATCCTACGAAAGGCATATTTGTTCACTCTTTTTGCCTCAGCTCCGGTCTGTGCCTTACTCTTGTAATGTGTTTGTTGGTTCTTTATCAGTCTGAATACATATGTATGTATATCATATGAATATGAAGAGGGTACCCAAAACATATTGTGGCTTTCATTTTATGTCTTATATTGACCTCGTTATCAAAGGTATGCTTATGGCCATTTGCTTGTCGTCCACATTCAGTAGAGATTTTTATTTCGCAGAAAAATGATGTCATGAGCGTTAATAGTAATGGATCCTTTCCTATTCGTCGATTAAAAAATAGCTGACTACAAATGTATTAATAGAATTAAATTGTGAATGAATGGATTCACTTTGACTGCGACAGTCTTCGAAAATAAGTTAAGTAATTCTTTTGTGTGATAGTTTCTTTGGAACCTCTTTCTTTATTCTCTTCTTTTTATAATTAATTGAAATGCTGTCGAAACCGTGTTTCTACATTTGAAATTTTCTTGTAAATAAAATTTGTATTTCATTCCAATTTTAGGCACTGGCAATACAAGTAGTGATGGAACTTATAAGCCGTCGTTTCTTACAGACCAGGAACTTAAACATTTAATATTAGAAGCCGCTGATGGGTTTCTTTTTGTAGTTTCTTGTGATTCTGGAAGAGTCATATATGTTTCTGATTCTGTCACACCTGTCTTAAATTATACACAATCCGATTGGTATGGCACAAGTCTCTACGATCATATTCACCCAGATGATCGCGAAAAAATTCGTGAACAGCTTTCCACTCAAGAACCTCAAAATACAGGCCGAATTTTGGACCTAAAAACGGGAACGGTAAAAAAAGAAGGCCACCAATGTAAGAAACTTTCTATATATTCTTGTTTGCGAGTAACATAATGTATTTACAGCATCTATGCGGTTGAGTATGGGTGCAAGACGAGGTTTTATATGTCGTATGCGTGTTGGGAATGTCAATCCTGAATCAATGGTCGCTGGACATCTAAATCGGTTAAAGCAACGAAATTCACTTGGACCATCACGCGACGGACAAAACTTTGCGGTTGTTCATTGTACGGGCTACATTAAAAATTGGCCACCGACTGACATGTTCCCTGGAGTCCATATGGATCGGAGCGGTGACGACGATGTTCATTCATCTCATTGCTGCTTAGTTGCGATAGGGCGGTTGCAAGTAACTTCGACAGCATCGTCCGATTTATCCAGTGCTAACAACCAATCAGAGTTTATTTCACGTCACGCTATGGATGGAAAATTTACCTTTGTTGACCAACGTGTATTAAATATTCTTGGATTTTCTCCTACCGATTTGTTAGGGAAAAGCTGTTACGATTTTTTTCATCCAGAGGATCACAGTCATATGAAGGAAAGCTTTGAGCAAGTGCTGAAACAAAAAGGTCAAATGTTCTCTCTTATGTACCGATTTAGGGGAAAAAATAGAGATTATGTTTGGTTGAGAACTCAAGCATACGCATTCCTCAACCCTTATACTGACGAGGTTGAGTACATTGTTTGCACAAATAGCTCCGGGAAGTGCGTTCTCAAAATATTCTATAGAGCTTTTTTATTGATGAAAGTATTTTTTAGAACCGTTCATTCCACTGGCCATGAAAATAGCACACCCGATCATTCTGATCATGTCTATGTTACCCCAGGAGTCGATTATACTTTGCCACAGGGTGGCCGAAGGGACCAGACACCAAACGCTACGGCTGGTGGTACACCTCAAGTTGTCTACAATACTCATGGTATGCTTGGTGGTCATATACAACAGGGACAAAATAATGTACAACGTCCAGCGAGTGCACATAATCCTGTACCTTACAATTACGAAGCAGCGACCCATTCACCTTTAGGGTAACTTTCATCTACTAAGCTTAAATGAGTTTCTAAAGAAATAAAACAAATTGTTTCTTGTTTTTGTAGTTATGGTTCTCCTGGTGCTCCAACAGCAAATACAGCTCACCTTGCGAGAATACCAAAAGCTAATACGTCTCCAACTCCAGCCGCGGCTGCTTGGTCTTTAAGACAACAACAGCCAGTCACAGAAGGCTATCAATATAATCAAATGAGCCCGTCAAGATCTCCAAGCGGACCGACGTATACACAATTGAGCGCAGGAAATTCCCGGCCAACAACAACATACCATTCAAGTGCTCAAACGCCTCAATCCAACACTGGTAACTCTAATATCTCTAATATCCTATTTTTATACTTTACTATTGTTTTTTGTAGGAATTTGGGGTTGGCAAAATACTGGACAAACAGCTGATCAAGGGCCTGGTTCTAGTGGATCAGGTGGAGGGCATGCACCACCTGTTGGGAGTCAACCACACCATCCACCGCATGGACAGCCACAAGGTCAAGAACTTTCTGATATGTTGCAAATGTTGGATCAGAGCGGTCCCACTACTTTTGAGGATCTCAATATTAACATGTTCAATACGCCATTCGAATAGAACACTGCATAAAATCTGGATTTACTTTAAAAAAAAATTTCATTGTCTGTGCATCCGCTAGCAACTCAAATTTATAAATTCTTCATCAGAATACGGATCCAAAAACAAACTGATAACGTACAGCAGCTGCAAAAAAAATGCAAAGGAATTTCCCCATTTTACTTTTGTGCTATTAATAACTAAAAAATTAAAAAAAAAAAAAACAACACAGCATCATTACTAAACATGCACAGCTTATCATTTTCCGAATCGACCAATTAAGTTATCTTCAAACGACTATAAAGTGCAATCAATTTCTTATAATCTTTTAACACTCATTTTGAATACTTTTAACAAGACGAAGTCACTTGACCATTGATGAAGGGCGTTTTAAGTTTTCATTTGAAAAACGTTTAACAGGTGAAATGTTTTCGTTTAAACTTCGATTCCAGCAACATTTTTCCTTGTTTATACAATTAGATTAGGCGTATATACATGCATATATATACATGCAGAATTGTATGTTTTAAGTATTCAAATGATTTCGTATATAAATATATGTTATTCTCTATATGTCCCACTTTTTTTAATTTAATATTTTTAGAGATGAACATGAAATAATTATCTTGTAAAACAGAAAGTTATAAGCTGATAAGGAAATTATTGAATATACACCAAACAAAGCAAAAAAAACACAAGAGATCAATATGTATTTTAATCATTTCCATAGTTTTAATGTGTGTAATTGTCATGCTTTGCAAATAAAAAAATCAAATAATAAACTCAATGACAACTTTTTGAGGACACGAGCATTAGGTATCGGCCGTCACAATGATAACCACCATCAGGTAAGACATAATATTTTTCTTTTTTTAATTAAATCATCAAGACAGCATAACTTCAGTCATCATTTTACACATTTTTCTTTATACTTGAGAACCTGCTCCAATTTGTCTGACAAGCTTTTTGTCAATATGAACTGATTTTTTTTTAAGAATTTCTTACCAAACTACTTTGGTGCACAAACACATCGTATCATATTTGTTTTTTGGACGATTCTTGTAAACAAGATGCGAGATTTTTTTTACTTTTAACGATCTATTGTGTACATTGAGCATCAAATCATGTCTACGACAACCATTTGTTTCAAAAATAAATACGGGAAAAGGATCTTAGGCACAGCTTCATATATAAATTAAAGTTGAATTGTGTATTTCAGTGACTGGGCTATGCTTTCAGATACGTAAACGGTTCTGAAAAGTGAAAATTGACAAAAAAAAAACTATTAACTATAGAAAACGGTTCATTTTATTTCATTGTAAAGCATTTTAATTTCAACAATAATTGTTTGACAATATTTAAGGCAACGTAAATTTTAAATGTTTTATTCTACAAGCTATGGAATTTAAACTTGTTAACGGAAACAATAGCAATAGCTAATGGGCTACGCCAAACACTGCGTTGTAACTTTTTACCATGGCAAATAAATAACAAAAAAAAAGGAAACAGTTTAACTTTTTCGACACTTAAATCGTGAGCCACAACACAACCGACAAGTTCTTAATAATGTTGAGACGATGTGAAAAGTTAAAGTAATCAATTTTGTTATATATGATCATTACAGAAAAAAATCATGCGTATTGGCTGAAACGCTTGGCCAGGTTATCGCCATTAGCACCGGAAATACTATCGATCTGTTCACCATTTTTAATGAAAACAAATGTAGGCATGCTGGAAATATTGTATTCCATGGCGATATCTTCACATTCGTCCACATCAACCTGTAATTTTTAAAATTAATTTATTCCAAATATAAATAGATTGGAAGGTAGAACTTACTTTCAACACGACAGCCTTGTCGGCAAACTGTGCTGTCAATTCTTCAAGTCTTGGAGCAATCATTTTACATGGTCCACACCAGGTGGCAAAGAAGTCAATGACAACCAATTTATTTCCGGCTGCTTGAAGTTGTCCCTCCAAATCCGCCTAAATGATATCAGTAAAAGAAAATAAAAATCAATATAAATTCTTATCCTTTCCACGCAAAAGATACTATCAATAATTAATGACAATATTCTTAAAGGTTAAACAGTTTTAAAGGTACTTGTTTAACCATATTTTTAAATAAAAATGGATTCGTGAAGATTTTTATCGCTCTGCTTTGGTGTATTTGTGCAAGATAGGTAACCAAGGTGATTAACATATTGCACACAATAAATATTTATATTGATATGACGCGAGATTAAGTGTTCAGGTATGTATGTACATGTAGACCAATATGTCCAAGATGTGATTCGTTAAGGTTTGGATGTGTTTGCATAGATCTGTAATGATGACTCATTGTAATTTTCCAATCGCATGCATTTGAAATGTTTTGGTATCCATAAATTAACACTTCTGTGAACAACCCACTGAGTCAGGCATCGGTCATACAAAACAACATTCAAAATCGCCATGAAGTCGAGATTTAATTCTATTTCTGCTCCCAACAAAAGCCCTTTGGTTAACGGACTAATGATTAAAAACGGGATTGGCCGCATTTTAATTTCCACGGTAGCTTGGCAAATATTATCGTGAATTCTTGTAATTTTCGTACACATAATCGGAAGAGTAATTACGTCATGAATCTGACGACATTTCACTACATGCAAGTATAACCAACGAAATTGAAATTACTGTTCGTATCCAATTGAACAAAAATTCATAGTTTTGGCTCAAAAGCAATTAAACTTTGTGAAAAAGAAAGTAGCATCCAAGCATTTTCATATAATTAAAAAAATCCACCTAAATTGGCTGCTCCCGATTTTTGGATTTTCAACATATATAAACTGGAACATTTAGCACTTGGTCATTTAATTCGAGATTAAAATCTAACTCACCTTGCTCTTGACTTGGTACACCATTTTGTTTAATTAGCGGGTAGTAATTACAACTGATGATAGATTAATTCTAGAAAACTATGTACAACCGCACCAAACGAAGTTAAATCACGGAATGTGATGTGATAGGATTAAACGCTGACGAACAATAGAGTATAGAGAAATGCAAAAAAAAATTCGTCAACATTCTTTTTATATTGGGTCAGCTATAATTTTCGATGCGTTGCGGAGCGACGTAAATAAATGGAGTTTATCAGTTTTGACACATAGATGGCGAATCCAGTTTGCCAAGTGTAACAAAGTTTATGTACGTTTTTTTTTAAACACTACTCCTTAATATATATCTGTGACCACAAGGAAAAAAAAACATTTCTGATACGCAATAAGCGATTCTAATTGTCTTCTTTTTCGTATTTATTTCTTACGGCTTATGAAGTGTAGACAAAGGAACACAAAAATAGTCATTATTTACAATGGCAAAGGAAACTTTCAAATTGCTTTCCTGAAAACTTGTAAAAACTGACTTATTTAGTATTTCCTTGTTGCCGCAGATATAAACAAATAAACACACAAAACAAAAGTTATGAACTGAATTTTCTTTTACTCGCTCACTCGTTTTTTGTTTTAGCAATTTTGGCTGTGCACAAATTCAAATAAGACATTTTTCTAATAAGATGTACACCAAAGTTTCTTTTCAGGACCACGAAATTGTATCAAAGAGATTTATTTTCATTCAGTGTTACAAGAAGAAAACAACAAAAAATAAGAACATCACTTATTATGCATTGTAACAGCAGATCGACTTCGTCTAAGTATTGCATTTGCATGAAATTCACAACCTCGAACTCGTATTCATACGCTCAAAATGAACCAAGTGACTCATTTCTCAAATTACTTTTGACCACTATCCTTACATAAGCATTCCTCGTAATTACACAGATTTTCATAAATTTAGTCCCTTTTAATTAAAATTAAGAATTTCGCTAGCCGAATTGACGTAATTTTCAGCCGAATCACCAGGCGCTCATACTTGATTCAAAGTTTATTTGAACCTCAGAATTTGTCATATTTTCGGTCATCCCACAAGTATGCAATTTAAATGAATTGTTCGTCCGGCCATCAAACAAGTATGCAACAGAAAGTTTCGGTCGTGCCAGGACTTAATTATTATGCTACAAATAAAAAGCTGTGCATACTTGCGGGATGAAGAAAATGTGGCATATGTATTGGGCGTCAGATTACCTGCTGCCAATTATGTGCGCCTGGTGATTCGAGAGAAATTAACGTCAATTTTGCCAGCAAAATTTTCGGTGATAGGTTTTGTTAATTTTGTTGTATTTGTTAACATACATAAATAAAATGGAGGTGTTGTTAAATTTTTGATGATTGTATGGGAGAGATTTGCGAACCCACGTTTGACTTGCTTGCTGAACAGGAAGTCAGTGGTTGTGATTGTGATATGTTGGTGGCTAGGTAGAACTGTGGTTGCATAATTTTATTAGGATGCAGAAGATATTTCCTTTGAATATGTTTAGGAAACGAGTTCAAATTTGTTTTCCGTTTCAGTTGGTTGGAGCTTGCTAAAGATTGCTGCGCCACTCGAGTTCACTTACGAATTTTATTGTCCTAGTTAAATAACAAAACATGTTCATTAAATTCTTCAGATAAAACTTTTTAAATATGACAGTAGATTTTCGAACACATTTTCTTTATTTTTACCTCTTGCTGCTTATGAACTGAAGACAAAGGAACATAAAAATAGTCATTGTTTTTAATAGAAAAGAAAACCTTCAAATTGCTCTCTCGAAAAAACTGACTTATGTTGCCTTTCGTTGTTGCCACAGAGATATACGATAAAACACAAAGCACAAACGTTTTGAACTGAATTTGCTTTTATTCGTTCACTAGTTTTTTTGTTTTAGCAATTTGGACTGTGCACAAATTCAAATAAGAAATTTTCCTACTAAGACGTACGCCAACGGTTCTTTTCAGGACCACGAAATTGTATCAAAGAGATTTATTTTCATTCAGTATTACAAAAAGAAAACAACAAAAACAATTGTTGAAATTCACGACCTCGGACTCTTTCTCATACGCTCAAAATGAACCCAGCGACTTATTTCTCAAGTTATACTTGACCGCTTTTTAACACAATTAACATCTTTACAAAAGCATACCTCGTAATTAAAATCATATTCATAAGTCAAGTCCCTTTTAATTAAAATAAACGAAAACGATAACAAAAAAGACGGAAAAAAAAAATCGAATTTCGATCGCCGAATTGACGTTATTTTCAGCCGTTTCACCAGGCGCTCATACTTGATTCAAAGTTTATTTGAACCTCAGAATTTGTCATATTTTCGGTCATCCCACAAGTATGCAATTTAAATGAATTGTTCGTCCGGCCATCACACAAGTATGCAACAGAAAGTTTCGGTCGTGCCAGGACTTAATTATTATGCTACAAATAAAAAGCTGTGCATACTTGCGGGATGAAGAAAATGTGGCATATGTATTGGGCGTCAGATTACCTGCTGCCGATTATTTACGCCTGGTACTTCGGGTGAAGATTTGGCGAGCAAAATTGTCGGTGACCCTGCGAATGAAATCGATACTGAGGTTTTGTTCTTTTTGTTGTATACATAAATAAAATGGATGTCCATGAAGTTAGAACCGACATATTGGAATTTCAACTTAAAAAAAATTGTGCTAAAATGTGCTTGGTTTGTGCTATCACGTGCCGTATCGCAAAAAAAAAAAAATTTCTTAAAGGATTTAATTTTTATAGGGAGGTCCTTTTTCTCATGTGAAGTTGGCCCTGTGTTTTGATTCGATAGGAACGTTACTCCTCCATTTTTTAGAAATATTAAAACTCCAGCCGCATAACAATTTTAACGTTACGACTGGAAGCAATTTTCGTTAGAATGTCGTGTCGTTTTCGGCGAATGTTTAATTCTTAACCTTCCTCAGAAGATTGATTTATATACACTTAAAGTCGATGTTAACAGTTCATGTGATAATCAACAGGGCTTTACCGTGCGAAATGCGATCTCTTCATAGAAATGTCAAGGCCATATCTGCTTCGTTGAAACTGAATCTACGCCGTCAAAGCTAATACAATTTTTTGTTCGCCGAAAACGACACGACATTCTAACGAATGCTGCTTAGTCAATGCATGTTATTTTACAAATGATTAAATACAAATTAATACTGTGCCAGCTGATTAGCCAATTAAGTGTGTAAACATTTTATTTATTATATAATGTTGATCGATACCAACATTTTAGAATTCTTCGCGAAATAATTATATGGAGCAAGTGAAAATCTTTACAAAAAAAATTTCTTTCAAAGCTTTGTTTGAATTATTTCGAACGAAAAAAGTGTAGCGGACAAGAACTTAATATAGAAGTCCATTTGACTTTAATTTTTTTTATAATTTACTCGCTCTCAAGAGGCTATGAATATTATGAGCCGATATTGCATAAAATCTGGCCAGATCACCAGGCGCCCAGAAACGCAGGAAAAGTAACAAGCATCTCAACCACGCTTTAATATCGCACGCCAGGCGGAGACCTGGTTCAAAACATGAACGGCAAAGTAAACAAAAACGAAACCAGAACTGCAGATATCTGGCCGATATTTCATAAGATCCGGCCAGGAAAAGTAACAAGCATCCCAACCACGCTTTAATATCGCACGCCAGGCGGAAACCTGGTTCAAAACTTGAAAGGCAAAGTAAACAAAAACGAAACCAGAACTGCAGATATCTGGCCGATATTGCATAAAATCCGGCCAGATCACCAGGCGCCCAGAAACACAGGAAAAGTAACAAGCATCCCAACCACGGTTTGATATAGCACGCCAGGCAGAAATCTGGTTAAAAACTTGATCGGCAAAGTAAACAAAAACAAGCCGATATTGCATAAAATCCGGCCAGATCACCACGCGCCCAGAAACGCAGGAAAAGTAACAAGCATCCCAACCACGGTTTGATATAGCACGCCAGGCAGAAATCTGGTTAAAAACTTGATTGGCAAAGTAAACAAAAACAAGCCGATATTGCATAAAATCCGGCCAGATCACCAGGCGCCCAGAAACGCAGGAAAAGTAACAAGCATCGCAACCACGCTCTAATATCGCACCCCAGGCAGAAATCTGGTTCAAAACTTGAACGGCAAAGTAAACAAAAACAAGCCGATATTGCATAAAATCCGGCCAGATCACCAGGCGCCCAGAAACGCAGGAAAAGTAACAACCACGATTTAATATCGCACGCCAGGCAGAAATCTGGTTCAAAACTTGAACGGCAAAGTAAACAAAAACAAGAGGATGTTGCATAAAATCCGACCAGATCACCAGGCGCCCAGAAACGCAGGAAAAGTAACAAGCATCACAACCATGCTTTGATATAGCACGCCAGGCAAAAATATGGCTCAAAACTTGAACGGCAAAGTAAACAAAAACAAGCCGATATTGCATAAAATCCGGCCAGATCACCAGGCGCCCAGAAACACAGGAAAAGTAACAAGCATCCCAACCAAGGTTTGATATAGCACGCCAGGCGGAAATCTGGTTCAAAACTTGAACGGCAAAGTAAACATAAACAAGCCGATATTGCATAAAATCCGGCCAGATCTCCAGGCGCCCAGAAACGCAGGAAAAGTAACATGAATCCCAACCACGATTTAATATCGCAGCCAGGCAGAAATCTGGTTCAAAACTTGAACGGCAAGGTAAACGAAAACAAGAGGATGTTGCATAAAATCCGACCAGATCACCAGGCGCCCAGAAACGCAGGAAAAGTAACAAGCATCCCAGCCACGATTTAATATCGCAGCCAGGCAGAAATCTGGTTCAAAACTTGAACGGCAAAGTAAAGAAAAAACAAGAGGATGTTGCATAAAATCCGACCAGATCACCAGGCGCCCAGAAACACAGGAAAAGTAACAAGCATCCCAACCACGATTTAATATCGCAGCCAGGCAGAAATCTGGTTCAAAACTTGAACGGCAAAGTAAACAAAAACAAGAGGATGTTGCATAAAATCCGACCAGATCACCAGGCGCCCAGAAACGCAGGAAAAGTAACAAGCATCCTAACCACTTTTCGATATAGCACGCCAGGCAAAAATATGGTTCAAAACTTGAACGGCAAAGTAAACAAAAACGAAACCAGAACTGCAGATATCTGGCCGATATTGCATAAAATCCGGGCAGATCACCAGGCGCCCAGAAACACAGGAAAAGTAACAAGCATCCCAACCACGGTTTGATATAGCACGCCAGGCAGAAATCTGGTTCAAAACTTGAACGGCAAAGTAAACAAAAACAAGCCGATATTGCATAAAATCCGACCAGATCACCAGGCGCCCAGAAACGCAGGAAAAGTAACAAGCATCCCAACCACGATTTAATATCGCAGCCAGGCAGAAATCTGGTTCAAAACTTGAACGGCAAAGTAAACAAAAACAAGAGGATGTTGCATAAAATCCGACCAGATCACTAGGCGCCCAGAAACGCAGGAAAAGTAACAAGCATCCCAACCACGATTTAATATCGCAGCCAGGCAGAAATCTGGTTCAAAACTTGAACGGCAAAGTAAACAAAAACAAGAGGATGTTGCATAAAATCCGACCAGATCACCAGGCGCCCAGAAACACAGGAAAAGTAACAAGCATCCCAACCACGGTTTGATATAGCACGCCAGGCAGAAATCTGGTTCAAAACTTGAACGGCAAAGTAAACAAAAACAAGCCGATATTGCATAAAATCCGGCCAGATCACCACGCGCCCAGAAACGCAGGAAAAGTAACAAGCATCCCAACCACGCTTTGATATAGCACGCCAGGCGGAGACCTGGTTCAAAACATGAACGGCAAAGTAAACAAAAACGAAACCAGAACTGCAGATATCTGGCCGATATTTCATAAGATCCGGCCAGATCACCAAGCGCCCAGAAACACAGGAAAAGTAACAAGCATCCCAACCACGATTTAATATCGCAGCCAGGCAGAAATCTGGTTCAAAACTTGAACGGCAAAGTAAACAAAAACAAGAGGATGTTGCATAAAATCCGACCAGATCACCAGGCGCCCAGAAACGCAGGAAAAGTAACAACCACGATTTAATATCGCACGCCAGGCAGAAAAGGTTGCGATGCTTGTTACTTTTCCTGCGTTTCTGGGCGCCTGGTGATCTGGCCGGATTTTATGCAATATCGGCTTGTTTTTGTTTACTTTGCCGTTCAAGTTTTGAACCAGATTTCTGCCTGGCGTGCTATATCAAACCGTGGTTGGGATGCTTGTTACTTTTCCTGTGTTTCTGGGCGCCTGGTGATCTAGTC